>JAQFYC010000812.1:0-45678 GCA_034694165.1 Tomocerus mixtus
CTACCCAAACAATTGCCCCCAAAAATCGTTTAGAAGCTAAGTTATTGTGAGTTTCTTGTTTATTCATCGTCAATATAGCGATTATCATGTGCTTAAAGTTAGTAGCACTAGCACACAAGTACAAATCGTCAGATTATTTGCACAGTTATTTATTTATTGTCAGAAATATCGAGACCGGATAAATAGGTACCCAAAGTAAGGTAATACCTTATAATATCTTTGCATGCAGCGCGTGCACTATGCATATATGTACAGGTAGGTAATGATAAATCATTTGGCAAATTCAGATATTTCGTGCATTTTTCTCAAAAAGTAATTTTTCCTAAGTTGTTTACATTACGCACTGTTATTAAATACTGCTGTGGAGAAACCGCAAACTATAGCACATTACGCTATAGAAATATTATTACTTTAAAATTTACTGCTATCGTGAATGAAAGCCTGGCAGCAACAGTCGACATTTTTTGTGCTTGCTTCTAAGCTCAGCACCTTCCCACTTTCACAAAGTCAAACCGTCAACTAAAGCAACTGAAAGGGTTAAAGAAAATAGGGAATCGAGCAAAGCAATAGATAAATCCAATATTGCGGTTGTCATGAATAATTGGCAAAACTATGCATAATTAATGGCTATACAGCTATTACAGCATACTCACAAAAGTGCTAACTTACTTAACTTAAGAAACTACCATTTACTATATAGGTAATAAATATGTCCCATTTGATCGGTAAACTAGCTGGGTACGATAGTATTAATAAATAATACATTCCGTTGACTACAAAAATAACACAGGGTCTTGCGGAAAGAGTGGAAATTAAAAATGATTTCCATTGAGTGAGGGAGTTTAGCTGTGTAGCGTACCGTTGTTGTACTTATATTGAAATTTGCAATGCATAAAGTTGGAAACGGTGTACGCAATACGAATAGCTTTTATCTTCATAATAGTTGAGGTTTGTTTCCCCGAATATACAGTACAGGGTACCTAAAGTAACAAGTGGCTTCATTTCCGTTCGGGTTAGCTCTGACGTCTAGCACGAAAATTGATTAGAAAGTTTATATGGGAATACATTATGCATCGCAAAACAAATGTTTTTTCATCGTTTCAAGTTAGGACATTTTTTAATAGATACCTCTAAAATGTCACTTAATTGACATGTACATAACATTGACTATTGATACATTGACTATTGCAAACTGAGTACGGAGATTTAAAATAAGAATTTATATTTGGTAAAACGCCCTGTGCACATTATACAAAAGTGAGAGTGCGTGATTCTGTGACTCCGTTGCATTCGGTCAATTCCGATTTTCCTCTTAGACGGTGAAGAGTAGCTATCACATGTATAATAGAGGCAAGCTTACTATGCAGTGATGTGATGTCAATAATTTTACGGTAAAGGTGTGTCATTATTGGAGACCATTTATATCTTTTCTGATTTCTGTAGGATGCACATCTTAAGGAGGTACAATAACTCCATTATTGGTGCGGATTTTCTGGCTACTCCAAGTGTTAAACTGTGTATAGTAAAAACGTTTTTGTTTTCAAGCTAACAGAAAGCATGCTTCGAAAAAAATCAATTCCAATATAGCACTTGTTGTACTCCGTGATACATTTCGGAAATCCACAGGCAAGCATAATATAATAGTATGCTGTATTACCTGTATTTGCAATTGTTGTATACGTTTTTCTCAAAATGTTCAGGATCAGAAACTCGACGGAATGGGTGAGTATATTATGATTATATTATAAATATATGCACATAAAACATTTATTTGGCACAGTAAATTAAAATCAGTCATGAGTAAATATAGATACGCCGTGTGTTATCATATTTGTGTTTGCTTATGCATTAATCTTCCTCTGATTACACCTTTTTATCTACCTTTAGTTTGCTGCATTATAATCAAGACTTACATACCATTATCACTTTATCACTATTTTTCAGTATACTCGCAGTACAGTTAATTCGACAAATAAGGAGGTATTTTGTGCCGTATCCTGAGCTAGCTAGGTACCGCCGACGATTATTACCTGTGCAATTGATATTTAATGAGTACACAAGTGAGGAATATTGTCACGAAAACCAACATGGGCTATTAAAGTTTGCAAAGCCGTAATTTTCTATGTGAATAGTCCGGTGCGGTGTATAGAAAATATAAAAAAGGTTGGAAATATTAATTGCTAGCCATACTAGCCATTAAATACCATACCCGATGTTTTAGAAACCATTTCATAGTTTTCTTGGACATTTACACTAATAAGTTTAATATGTGTGCTACATATTACATTACACATTCCCATATTACTTATTTTAGTGTTACTCACTCAAGAGTTGCTCTTCGTAACGATAAAATGTATGCGCAACTAACAAAGTATCTATGAAAAGGAATTTCTGACGAAAGTGAGCTCACCTTTGGCCTCCGCGTGATTTCGACAATAATCGAGAAAATCGAATTATATATAGCGTCGAAGTTTACCCGCGCTACTCGTATCCGAGATACGTTGAGATATATTTGGAATTTGCTACGCAGAAGAATATTAGACAAAATGCATCGATACCACTAAAACACTGCTTACTAACACGCTAACCGCGGATTTAAAATTAAAAATTTATTTCAACTAGTGAGTTTTTTGAAATTCCGAAGTACATTGGTAAGTTTCCTCAAAAATATTACCAATCCACTACCTAAGAACCCGTGAGGAGTACTTGGTAGTGATATGGTATGATAACTATTGTTTGAGGCGCATTAATTAATTACAATCAAAATCAAGTTGTATAGTATTGTTGTATGCATTTTTTAATTTTTTATTAATATAAAAGATTCTCCTTGCAGGACACATTTGTCAAATATAGGTATAAATAACTATATCGACCAGTCACTATCACCACTGAATTGAATTATTTACCATATTATTAAATATAGCTAACTTCGTTAAAAATGAAAGGAGGGAGATGGCTAGCAAAATAGAACCTGAATTTAGGAAATTTTGATTTATTGTCCTTCATGTCCCTGGCGAAGATTTTAATCAATCAATTAATTTCATTTGCAAAATCTTCAATTCTAACAATTGTTTTGGAAAATGACTTAAAATATTGTCTCGGTAGCTCAAGAAATGTATGATGTGAAACCGGGCTCTTAATTTATATTCAGCTATATATGTAGATATATAGCCAGTCCAGTCTTGCATTTGGCCCAAGATGTAACTGTTTTACAAAAAAGCGATTGTGCTTTATATTTTTACAACTAGCAACAATTTACTACTTACCTCTACCACATGCTCACAATAAGTTACTCAGCTATTAGATATGGGGTTGGACTCATCAAATCAAGATTCATCTCTTGATTTTAGGAATTTTTGATATCCGAAATCGAGAAACAGAAATTCTTGAAGAATTTCAAATTAGTTATTGTTAGTGCCCAGAAAAAGACTAAGTGTTTATATTTAGATGAACATTGTGTGATGTCTCATTTTGAATATTATATTAGGTAGTTAATTTTGATTGACATGTAAAGTGTAAGCTATTGAATGAGTTGCTATTATAAAATATTACTCCCTGGCTTTCATTATTGTCTCGTAGGTATTTATTCAGAATACCCATGTTCTGTTTTTGAATTGAACTGGTGAGTATAACATGCTCTTCCTCAGCAATTTACTATAATTTTCTATCTTCTACAGAACATTCACATTCACATCTTATATCAAAATGGGTTTGCCAAAGCCCAAAACCCAGAACAGTATGCAGTATGCATAATTGTTGGTGCATTGAGGAATTTTCCTCCATATAGGTATAGAATGTACTAACTTACCAGCAGTAACTTGTGTCTACCAACAGACAATTTTATAGCCAGATGAACAGACATCGTTTTAGATTAATAGAAAGATATCTAGAGAGAGGTAATGGTAATAAGATATTGCAGTATCTAGGTGGGTAATAAAATCATGTCCATTAAATATGTACGTGCGTATATGATTTCTGCACTCCGCTTCCAGTAATTCCATTCTAACTCCCTGACTCCTTAGTTCGTTGAGTAAGTAAATGTTAGAAAGATGAACTGATAATGACTGTCTGTGTTTGCGATAAGATTAAGAGCATTACTTAAATCTTATAGGTACTCGTTGACTTCTAATGTTGCACTATGGAAATTACCTTATATACCTAAGACAGGGTTTTGTGCGTATAAATATAACGTAGTACTGTTATTTTCGAAAAACTGGTCAATCTTGAATATTGATTGTAGCAATGATTTTGTTACTCAACTATTCTATTCTGTGTTAAAAATCTTGTAAAACCCATTTCGATTATATTTTGTCAATGTCTCTGTCCTTATTGCCTTAAATTGGCTAATTTTGTGATTTATGTGCACTGCTTTCTTGAGTCACAAATTAATTGATTTGAAAATGGAACTAGCGTAATGGGGTACAGCAGGTATTAGTATTTACTTTGTCAATTCTCTAATTATGGACAGCTTCAGAACCTTGTTATATTTTTTGAAGCCCTGACATAAGTTATAGAGAAGTCATAAATTACTACCAAGATTTTTTACAAATCAGCATTTACTGTACACGAGAGGTAGTTTACAACATTGCTTTCAATTTTCCATCTTGATAAAACCGATTGTAGTGCACTTGCCAAAGCAAAGTTAAAGATAAAACAGCAGCAAAAATGCACACCAATAAGATACGTAGATACATCAAGCTACCATTCATTCTCGTCGATATACATTATTATGCTTTGCTGGCACATTACATTGCACAATGCACACTATTTACTATGAATATGGTTCTGGACTACTCTAGGTGTCAAATATCAAAGGTCCATTATGCCTTAAGTTATATATACCTATATGTATATTATAGCATCAACATTATTCGAATTTCATACCTGCAAGATTAGGGAAATTGTATAATGCAGAATGCAGACGACCGTAAGACTGGAATTTTACTGACTTTAAAGATGTTGTTGGTAAAATACCACTCCATGTGTAATTAATTGTGATACTACACTGTACAAACAAATATTATACACAATATATATGTCTATGTAGATTGGGCACCCTTATGAATTTTACAGACAAGTAAATGAATAAATGAACATTACTATGAACAAAGAGATCTTATCTGAGCTGGAGTCCCTTAATCCTTAGCTATTTCAAATCAACTGACGATGAGTTGACTACATTATGTTAGTTATTGATGTTGTATTTAGCTACAGCTCCATTTGCTAATAGATGCAAATCTACATACGTAGAAATATATGAACACAATATTATTTAAGCCACAATAAGAAATCTATCTAAACAAATCGGTAGATGTTTTCCCGATTCCAGACTAGAATTATATTATTGACTTTACATGAATATGAATGCTGTTAGTTACACAAAGTAAACCGAGGAGTATAATTATTTAGTATGCATATTAGATTATGTAGATTCGAAAATGTAGTTTGTAGTTTCACAAAAGAATTTTCTAATATTTAGTTTTCTGTGGTGCCCTTTGGAATACACCATCATTGCTGATGACTTCCTTTGTCTCTTTACTATCTATGTATCATGATATTTATTTAGTCAGCCGATTTTAGTTGATAATTCAGACCAGGCACCTCAATATTTAACAGCCACCATTTGTATCGATGACTTTACCTGTAATCGATTATTTGAATTAGCTCAGAACAACAGTGACAGTTATAATAGCGTTAATTTGTAAGAATTACAAATAACATCACTTTCTTGTTACACAGTATTTCGCTGCTACTGCTAATGCTAACAATACATCTATTAAATAAGTTGGTTTGTTTTATGGACACATTATATCTAAAGTAGTGGTGTGTATTTACTTTTATACTTGAAACATTATCAGATTATTAGAATATGGGGACAAAAAGTTTTGGAAAATTTATTAAATAATTTGAATTTATTTTTATAGGTGGAAGGAAACATGGACAACGCAGGTCCAAGCACTTCTAGGGGAACTGGCTCGAAATTCTTTGGAGCATCTTCGTCAAATTCAATTCCGCCCAGCAGAAGAAATGGACAATATAATTCATCGTCGGTGGAAAATGGAACCAATGGAAATGTGAATACTCCAAAAAGTTTCAATACAAATGCGACTATTGAATACTGTGCACTTTGCCACAAGAAACTTAATGACAGGGTTACTTCCGTTTACGTCGGCGAAAGAAATATTAGAATTCCTGATGCACTAGAATCAATATTTGATTCTTTTGCAGACGAAAGGCAGTCTGCAATATCACAAAATACGTCGTTTATCTTATGTTTGAATTGTGCGTGCAGTTTAACTAAATTGTACAAAAGTTTTAAAAGTTTTACTACCCTTGCGAATCCAGAATCATCGATTGTCAGATGCTTCGATATTGGAAGACTTTCAAGAAATGAATTTGCAGGATACTCAACAGAATCAGAACTTGGTAATAATTTCGTATTGCTATTGTTTATTAGGGCAAGGAAATGTAGGCCCCCTTAAAATGACACGATTATAGTAAATTCCTCCTGAGCCAGTAAAAATTCCTACAATATACTGTGCAAATGGTGCAATATTAATAAACTCCGGGATCTGATAAACCCCGATATCGGCATTGGGAAAATGTAAAAACAAGGGCTCCTTGTTTGGCAGTGGCGAAAGTCGTCCTGCCCGGGGACAAGACGAGTAACACAATTTTGGCAGGTAAATCTGCTCAATCCTTGAAAATGAGCTCGGGACCCTCAATTTAGACAGGTAACATGGCCCATTTCCCAGAATTTCACCCGCGCAAGGGTAATACATAAATATAAATTCCTAGTCTAAATGGGCGCTGATAGATAATTCCTTGAGCTTATTCTAATTTGCCCATTGTGGACAGATTTTGATAAAATTATGTTAAAATAGGCGGTTGGGCACCAAGCCTCCACGTGGACTGCTGGGCAGGGTACCATACCTTCCTTCCCGAGACGCGAGTTTGCCACTCACATCTTCCCATTGATCTCGGTTATGTAATAAACGCCGGGAGTATTAACTAGCTAAGCTAGGTAGCTTGTTTTTGACAAAGTATGGATTATAGAATCTTTCGAAACAATATTCCCATCGGGTTTGATATGTATTATAGATATTTCTAAGATTCCAGAACTGCGACGCCCTGTAATTGCTAACTTTTTTCATGCTAATATTTCGCTTAAATCCTGATTTGCTCGAAATGCAGAGAGCTATCCAAGTGTATTTCATAAACTGCGGCAAAATGCTAAATCAGATAATAATATTTCTTTATGCAATACTTCACAAAGGAAACGTGCGAATAAAGTTTCGATTGGATATGAAAATCTCTATTCAATTTCAGTTGCTTATAATTTAGCCGTTTGAAATTTCAAACTTAATTGTATTTACTACTTCCATCGATTATCTGCTTTTCATGTTTAAGAATTGAGAATTACGGAAACTGAGAAATTCACATAGATTGAAAATATTTCCTTTGATACTATATTTACATATATGCACACTGATTATGTACCCATTAGTATTTCTTATTTCTGTATTAACCAGTTACCACTTTTCACCAAAAAAGTGTCCGTCAGGATGATTAGGAAAGTTCGCATGAGAATTAGCTTGTTAATATACGTTACGTATTTATATTTTCATTTTCAGTGTTTCAAATTTTTGCACCCAAAGAAAGAATCGAAAAATGAATCAACATTCCAGGGTGAGTACCCTGGAATATTGGGAATGTTATCACAGTGTAATTATACCACCTACCGACACTCGACTTGAATAGGTAGGCATTGGAGTCCGCAAAGAAAATAATATTCTAAAATTCGTATACGTTACCTAATTTACAAAGAATATGAATCCATAACAAATTAGATGTGTAAATGTTTTCTATTTTATGAGTCGTAAACACTTTTTGCTACCAAAACACATAATATCAATCAATAATTTTACACTGAACAAACATAACTTGAAGGTTCTGTACTTCTGTACAGTATTCCTATGTAGTGGACTTGAGAAAAGTGAGATTGGAGTACATATTATTAGTGCGTCTATAATTTAACTTTTAATTTATTTTTAGAAAATGACGTGGAAGTGGAAGTGGAAGAGTACGAGGATAAAACAGTTGAACTCCATGGGGAGGAGAACGAGGAAGGAATTACTACTGATCCAGTCCAAAATGCTTATACCTGTCATGTGTGCAAAAAAGCTCTCAAAACTCCAGTTACCTTAAAGCAGCACTTACAAATCCACATCGATGATCCGTCATTAATATGCAAATATTGTTCGAAAAAGTTTAACAGAAAATATTATTTAAATCTGCACATTGGTAGGGAGCATGGAGCCACGCCAAAGAGACAAGTGACCAAGCGCAAGAAAAATGAGTGGAACGGCGACAGTTCTTGGAATGGCAAGGGCGGAAGGGAAGGACGCACTCGCGGTATTGATTCAAGGCCCAAGCGTGCTTCTGCTATTAAGAAAAGTAAATACTCATTTTCTTCCGATGAAGAGGAAGGTGACGGCAATAACGACAAAATTGCCATAAATCCGAAATCCAAAAATGTTTCCAATAGAGAGGAACATGATGCTGTTGACGACGTTTTTGAAGAAAAGGAGGAGGAGGAAGAGGAGCAGTGGAACGACAGGAGGGCCCCTGATTTGGAATCTCAAACAAATGGAAACAGAAAGAAAGTCGGTAGAAATCAATCAGGCGACTCAAAATCCTCCTCCAAAAAGGATTCCGGCAGAAAGCCGATTTATGCAGGTGCTTCTACAAAAAGGAGGAAAGCTGTAAGTTCTGATTTGACATGGGAAAATTGCGTTCAAAGTTGCAAATATTTCGATTTGAGGTATATTAGGAATGTTGAAAAAATTATTTATCTTTATTATTTGCAGAGAAGAGGAAACGACGATGATTCGGATTTTGATGTTAACTTAAGCTTGGGTCGGGATGACCAATTATTAGCCGCTGGGGATCGTGAACGCAGAAAGCGAAATGAGGCAAAATATACTTTCGATGATGAGGAGGATGAAGAAGATGAAGAGGAGTGGGACGAAGATGAAGACGAAGACGATTGAATGGATTCCATAGAATTCAGAATTAATTACTGTTTAAAATTTACTACTTCAGTGGGGTTCAGTCTGTGCAGTGTTAAGTAAAGCCCAACTACTCAGAAACAATTTATGTGTATGGAGAATTCTTGCTTGCCTTAGTTATCAATTATATATAGACACTTTTGTGTACAATATTTTTGCAGTGATTTTACCAGATTTTTTGATGTACATACATATTTAGATATCAAACTGAATTCTAATTAATTTATCTCCTACACACAATTCCATTCATTTTCAACGCTACACGTTTCTCAGTGTTACGAATTTTATGGAATGGATTACATATACGAAGATTGTCACGTACCATACAAATTGAGATTCTTTATGAAAAAATTGCGCAGACCAACGTTAGGAGGCATACAAAAATGCTTCTACAGTAACACCTTTTCTAATATGCAATTACTATGTTGCATCTAACTCGTCTAATTTATCCTACATATCTGGATTAACAAGAGAAGAGAAGCTATAAAATATCCATATGGTCCACTTTCAGACTTAATGGAACCGAGAAAGTTTTTCAGGGAAACCTATGTATTTGTGCGATTCTAAAAATTTCTCAATTCACTAAAATTGTACTGGAGCTAGTATATATTATTATAACTTATTGGATGTTGGATTACGGTGACAACTTCAGAAATTCTAGGAAAAAAACGCTTGACTTACTTTCGTTGTGATGTTGAGACATCCCAAAAGTCAAACTGTTGAATCTACGAACATTTCAAAATTTCGCCAAGTTGAAGAAAATTAATACGGAATGGTAAAATCGATTCCTGCTTATTACAGTTACTGTTACAATTGTTAAATGTTACACATTGTAGTAATGCTCCAGTTTATTACAAATCAAATTATTATTTTTTCTCAGTTCTTTTGTATCTTAATGTAGACATATTGGTTTTTATCTGTAGTTTACGTAGAATATTTTTTGAGAGTTTTAGGGTTCTAAAGTTGTTGGTGTATAATTGTAATTAAATCAATATCCCATTAAATATTTACCTAAGTAAGTCCCTGTGAGTTTTCGTAGAATAGTATAAATATTTACTGGTTTAGGTGTTGTGTGTAGAATAAGTGTTAAGTTATAATAATGTGTATTTACATGTTGTTACTATTCTGAGCTGCCAAAAGTAATTTTCTTTCAAAGTAGAAACAGAGCTTTTTTGAAAAATGTATTCCATTATTGGTAGGTGGTGCCTTCAAATCTCAAATGAAGTTTTCGAGGCACTAACATTTTGAATGTATTATTTTGTGAAAAACAAATAATGCGAGTATTTTGTAAAGGAGAGTTATTTTTAGATTCACTTTTCAGTGAAAGAGGAATTTATACAACTTTTTCATAACTTTTGTAATTTTTACGTTACATTAAAAAAATGTACTTATTAGGGGGCAAATTGGGGGGGGGGCCTTGTATATTGATAAAATACTTAATATATTTTAATGATTTTTGAGGTAGCAGCATAGCAGCAGTGAGGTAGAGAGATACAGTTTTATCTCCAAGATGCATTGCACATTTCACTATAGCTTATTTATGACAATTTGTGTATTTTTAATACATTATTTCAAATAAGTTAAATGGATTGGCTATTCGGGAGATATCCAGATAGAGAATTGTTTAAGATGGGAGACTTATAGACATATTATGTATATCATTAGTTATTCATTTAGCGGCCAAAATGAGTTTTTAAATAAAAGTACTTGTGGTAAAATGTATACCTATATGTAGGAAAGTAAATATCCTTAATTGTTAACACTTCCAAAGTCCTCATGGTTAATATTCCTACTAGTTTACGTATTTATGTAGCAAGAATGTGAAGTGTTTATAATATCTGCGTGTCGTAATTAACTAATTTAGTTAGAATGTTGGGGTTTTCTGGTCTACTTAAGTAAGTCAGTAATGCAGTGCTACTTTGTGTCCCATAGATATGATATACCTACGTGCTCTAGAACATTTAGATAATTTATTGTGGCCATAAAATGTCTATCGTTGATGAATGTGAATTGATGTATTGAAAGATGGTAAATAAATGTCATTTCTATATGTAAAAAATTACTGCTGATTTAAGGACTTTTAGTGAAAATGAGAATAGTTATAGTTAGGTAAAAAATGCAAATTTTTAAAATATTACAGAAAAGTGGTTGTCTATATAAAATATAAAATATTCATTAATAATTACACTATAAGGTAACTTTTGTAGGAATGCGAGTATATAAGATCAATTTATACATTTACATTATGTGCTAGAGATGGGCATGGGCCCAAATCGTGATTGACCATCCTGATTTTTTTGGAATTCCATATATCCTAATCAAGATTTGAGACGAAATTTTACTTTTACTCAAGAAGATTGAGATCGACACGAAGCTCAAGCAAATTGTTTTCCTCCATTTATTGGCCATTTTGCTAGTATTCATGGAGTATTTATTAGTTTTTGAAGTTATGTTAATTCGAATG
Organism: Tomocerus mixtus; assembly: GCA_034694165.1. Classification (NCBI taxonomy): domain Eukaryota; kingdom Metazoa; phylum Arthropoda; class Collembola; order Entomobryomorpha; family Tomoceridae; genus Tomocerus; species Tomocerus mixtus. Next base: position 11,536 of record JAQFYC010000812.1, read on the forward strand.
CCTACTGTAAAAGATGAAACAGTATTTTATTTCGTTTTTTACCGCTTTCGAGACTATAAATGGACACAAACGTGTCCTTTTTAACGAGAAATTATTTTGGAAAAGATAGGAATCGAGGGAAAGATCTTAATCTCTTCTATAGATCTTTTAATTGCAAAGGCATTTACTTTGTTCTCATAACAATATATTTTATAATTTATATTACTCTACGTAATTAGCCCAATCGACTTTTAACAGGCAGGTGCAACATTAACTGGGAAAGTACATCGAGAGCAACCTATCATATCCTACGTAAAGTTTATCCATTCCAATGAAGAACATACAAGATGGAGAGAAGTGTTGCACAAGCGGGACCTTAAGTTCACATTCTAGACAAAGATATTCTTAGCTCCAGGCACAATGCACGAATGCGGGTGAGGAAAGTGTTAAAATTCTTTGCGAAACTGCATGCGATTCGTTTCCTTTTTTCGCTAGGAAGTCTTATTTGTGTCAAAATACTGATTTTGTAAAATATTCAAAATTATCTAGCCAGCAGTGAGCTTTGTGTACTGTATTACTTACTACATTACAGATTACAAGCATGCATCAGCATAATAGCGTAGGAGGGCTAATCAAAGTTTAAATATATACGCAAATATTTTAGTTGGCAGTTGGTGTTGGTACGGGTACGCTCACGTACGTATTTTTTTCCATAAATACAAATTACTTTCTGTTAAGCTAGGCTCAACTAAATAATCCAAATTCACCACTCAATAACCACCAAAAAGTTGACATTTGGTATAAATTTTGACAAAAAATCCAAAAAAGGAGCACATCCGTAATTATTAAGAATTAAAAATGGGGCGTGGGCGGAAACGAGTCAGACCAAAAGGCAAGAATTTCGTTCCCGAGGCCAATATTGAGCAAACAGTGAAGCTCCCCGTTGACGAATCAAGAGATCCTAATTTTGAGGACCCAGAGGAACCAGGAAATGAGGAAGAACAAAAATCGGACATTGGCAAACAAAGGGAACCAAACAAATCGGATAGCTCAAAGGAACCAAGAAACGCACTAACGGTTGACGAACGGAAGCTATCAAGCATATCGGATACCTCTAAGGATACAGCTAACTTGCCGTCTACTTCAAATGCAGGGCATTCTAATATTAACACAGAAGCTAGTCCTTCCAAAATTAGTAGTGACAAAGTCCGCCGTAAAGACACGCCCCCTCTTCGTATTCGTATACGTCCACCTCCGTCATCAGTGGCAATTGAACCAGCTAAAACGGATATCTCAAAGAAAGCGCCTGGTTTTCCTTCTTCTAAGTTAAATGCTAAACCGTCGACTATTAGAAACACAAAAGCTGATCCTTCCCAAATTAATTTTTCTTATGATTTAAGGATTAATGGATTTCCAGATTTACTCAATCTTGTCAATGATGCAACACCTGAGGTAATCGATTGTATAATCTAAGATACCTCCATGCATTTCATTTTACTTTTCATGTATCAGGCCTGTCTGTATTAAACTGTACTAATTTTTAATTGTCCACAGGTGAAAGATCTTTTGGCCTACGAATGTAAAATTATCTTAGAATGCCGTGTGTGCCAGAGTATCTTCCGCTCCTACCCAAATTTTCTTTCCCATAAGAGACGATTTTGTACCAAATTGTGCAGTTCTTCTAATGATTTGTTCAGCCAACCCCAGTATAACTTTATCAACACCTCACTAAGCCAAACTTCACGGCCTGATACTCCATCGACTGTACAAGATGCAGCAGCAGGACCAAGTGATACAGCTTTGTCAAGATATCCCGAAAAAAACTTATATATCGCTCCATTATTGGATCAAGATGAGATTTTTTCCCAGTCCTTGAATTCCCTTGATGGAGAAAATAGCTATGCACTAAAGCGAAAAGGTTGGAGAAAAGCCGATACTGCCGTTTTAGGAGACACAGGAAAAATTGTTTACTTGGGTACGGAAGAAGGGGCTCAGGCATTTACTGGTCAGGGTCCCATTCAAAATTCGTATGTACATGCCAATAGACTGTTGCCATTCATGTGCCATGATTGTAAGCGATTCAATTTTTAATAATCAATTATTTTTCCCGATGTCCATAAACATTTGCGTTATTAGTTGTCTGCATGTACTACAGATATGTTTTATCGCTTTAGAAATTAACAATTATAGCTAATGCTTTACGATTACTGTGGTAATTTATATTTTAAATTTTTATGCATCCAGGTAACGTTCAGTTTTATTCTGGCAAATCTTTGGAGAAACACAAATGCCGTAAATATCGCAATGCTTCTGGAAAAGAATATATCGTTAGCCATATTGAAGTAGAGCCGAACAGTAAGTTCTAATTTCATATAAAAATATTAAAAACATTGACTTGAGTAAACGTTTAAAATATTTGGTTTTAAAATAAGTTAAGGTTTTAAGTTTATATTATAATAGTACATGTTAATTTATTCAGACGACGTTGTTACTCGTTCAAAAACTGCATCTTTAATGTTGCCTAATGAAGATACTGAGCCGCAGCCTTCTACTTCTGCAAATAAGAATACTGTGTTGGAACAGCCTCAAAGGTATGCAAAAACCAACCTAAAGTTACTGTGCTAAAAACTTAGAAAACGGTAATTGTGTACATAGTATAACTAATGCATATTATATTAAATCTTTTAGCTTCCCTTGTAAGAAATGTTCAGTACGTTTTTCAACGCAACTTGAAATGTCGTCACACTTTATCGAATGCGTCCTTTACCAGAGACATTCCCCAGAAAGGAAAAAGATCAAAATACAAATTCGACATAATTACAAAAAGGAGAAAGAAGGCAATCTAGAAGAAATCCCCGCACCTGCAGCAGATGAATCCTAACGATTGAAACCAACTCAATACATTTCTTTGTACACATTGAAATGTGGTCATGCTATATTTTGATTATTAATTCTGTATGTTGTTATATGGGAATATTTTGTGTCGTGCTCCAATAATGAATTGCACTGATATTACTTAGGATATTGTTATCATTAAATTGAATGAATTGCTAGACCGAGAATTTTTTAATGCCCAAAATTCCTAGCAATATTAAAAAATGTCTCCCTATAAGATCTGCACGTTATGTGCGTATTTATTATAAGGAAATATATACATTGCCAAAATTAATTATCGTTATCACTGTAAATAAAATTTTTACACAGCTAACAATTTTCCTTTTTTTCCACCTCTTGTAAGAAACACAAGGAAAAAGCAGGTACCAGTATACAGATAGTTACTCAGACATTTGATGAAAATATTCAAGATTCCGCATTAAAAAACAGAATCTGCTTTGAGGTAAATTCCTTCTGCTAGTACATAATTTGTGTGTGTTTGAACTCTCGGTATATTAAATGGGCTACAAGGAAGTAAGTAACGAATTTCATTGTTATGTGTAAAATTTTTCCCAGAATATTTTATTCATACAGTACAAAAATACTTCTTTCTTCCCCGAACAGCTCTTTCCCATTGTAAGCACCAATTTCACTTCTCTGAAGTTTCATACTTTTTCTCCCTGTTGGAGGTTTCCATATTCCTCTTTACAATAAATTCCAACATTCCCTTTAAGCAGCTTAAAATTTACCTCTAGAAATACACCTTACGAAACGGTCTCTTTTCATCATATTTAAAATTCATCATTTCCCCCATCTAATATTCCAGCATCCTTTCAACGGAACTGGTAAATTCATTAAATAATTTCTACGAATTTTACTCGTCATCATATATATATATTGTAGCAATTTACCTACCTTACATTCCTATTCCTAAACTGCATGTCTCTATGCATGTAAATTATTATTTATTTGATGGCGTTGCGCGAAGATGGCTCATCCACGAAGATTTTGAAACACAATCTCTTTAATTTCTTCTATAATCTCACATGTAGTGCACCTCATTTTAAAGTTGCAATTCTTTTACTGTTGATTAATAAAGACTAAATAATGTGGGGACGCCGTAAGAAAAACAAGTTACGACAGTAATGCGCTCATCTTTGCAATAATATGCAGCTAAAAATAATTCACAATGAGTGCCAATTTCGTTCATCAACATCCACAACTTAATATAGAGCGGTATAATGTACATACCAGATACAATTCTACTATATTCATTCTACCTACACATATACATAAATACATAATAGGTTAACTTATATAATAAGTAATGCAATTTTCCTACTTATACCATGAAAAAAGGATTTTATGCATTGCGGCTGCATTTTACATGAAAATGGTTCTTCACGATTCCTTAAATGCGAGTCGTACGAGTTTTTTGGTGTAATAGGTAGTACACGACTAGAAAGGTAAAAAATAAACTAAAAGACTTAGACCTAGACCTAAAGCATTGTAATATATAATTATGTTACACAAGACAAGAATCTTGTATAACTTATGTAACAAGACGGAAAATGTTTCATTGTTAAGTCTGAGCATCTGAAAGAGTTGACAATGAATTCGCTGCTCTTATCGCATCTTGAGTGCAGTTCACAAGGTGCATTACCTATTTTACGTTTATACAATACTGCATATTTGCAGATGTTTTTGTACAAGTGTCACGGTCTGTTTGAGATACTACAAATAAGTAGGTACGCTAAATAGCTCTATATCAGACGTGACGTGAGCCTTGATAGTAACCCGTTAATAAACTAGCTAAATAATTATGTATATTTTGCTTTTTGAGCTATCAGAATAGAAATTGCAAAACTCAAAATAATATTAACAAAATAATATCTCTAAATAAACATAAATGTAGTCACACTGCAAAAAAGTGCAAATTCCTCCATAATAAATATATAGTAAATATATTGGATAAAGTGCACGCCAGTTCTCTAACTGGCGTGGTAGCTGCAACAGACTGAGACTTGAGTCTTGAGACATAATTTATTATGGTTACCTAATAGATAAACTTACAATACATTAAATTGTGCTACCGTGGGTTAAGGTTTTACAGAAGCAGTTTTAGGTAGTTTTGTATCTAATTGTGAACACAAAGACTGCAAAATAGGTACCAAACTTATAGCTAGCAACACACAAAGGCAAAGAAATACTACTCTGTGTCTGTGAATTAATGTGTACTCGAATAGAATAAATGAGTACATGTAGTAGGTAAGTAGGTAATTTAAATTGTAAGCAACTAGGTAGCAAGTTCTTAAAGTGGCAACAATCTACAATATAATATTGTGTAATTACAGTTTAGTTTAAATTAGATGTCGTTCTTTTGTCTTTAGACTGTGAACTCGACCTACCTTTTCATTTACCTTCCTTAAATACCAGTTACGATTTACGATTAGATTTTCCGGTCCTGTAAGCAGAGAACACGCAGACAAGAAGACACACTACTGACACTGACATAACTTTTATGTAACTATACTATGTAGTAACTACCTGAATTTATTTTTGCATAGCAGTTCATTGTAGTCTCTCTTGGCACAATATTTTGCCTTCATTAATTAATTTTTAAAGGCACTTGTGCTACATTAATTAGTCTTAAAGAGATATGCAAACATAAAGGAAGCAAACTATTTTCTTTGCTGTCTTGTGAAATACTAATTGCATTGTAGTATAATTGAGTGTATCTTGTCTGGTTCATTAGGTAAAAGAATTGTTCTAATTCAGCTTTAAAATGATTCAATTCAAGTTCTGCAAATTTATTAGTGTAGTTATAAACATCCTAAATTATAGCAGTTACCTAGATAAGAAGGATTTTTAGTGCTACTACCTCTTATCATATAAATATAAATTTCTAGAAATTGCCATCCTATTTGTTACAGTGGATCTTGGTGTGGTTCGGTTGCCAGTTGCAGTGCAGTGTTTAAAGTCTCTATATTATTATGGCAGAAATCAGATAAGAGTTTATTAAGTCGCATCAGCTCGGAAGAACAGGGGTTGAAGAAAAGATAGATTTCCACGTCTTTCACTTTACTAATTTAGTTTTCTATCCGCCTTGTCGCTTCCGTGAAATATAGCAAGTCTTGCGGAGTCCTGGAGAATTTTCTTCAATATTTGCTAACACAGCACTGCACGCTGAATAATACCCAAAGGCCCAGAAGATTTACTGCAATGAGTTCCAGTTCTGACAGCATCCGAGAGCTGCTTCTTCCATTTCTGCTCATTTTCATTGTAAGCCTTTATTGAATTGCATTCTCTTCTGATAGTGTTACATATAATGTGCAACAATTCCCTCAGTGTTTTGTGCTTGCCTTAAAATAGAGTCTTTGGCGAAAATAATAACCTTAATTTCGTTTTCAGTAAACTGAAGCCTGCGAAATATATTTCAATATTTCATGTAACAACTTGGAAAATATGTAACTTAAAAAAATATCATTGACGTGTGAAGATTAATCGATTTGATTACATTTAACTATATTATTACAACTTTAAAAGAAGAACTACTTAATTTTGTTTAAACAACCGATCTGCAAAATTATTTTAAAATTATGAAACTGGTTGTGTCTTTTGACGCTCGTAGATAAAGCTATATCATTTGTGAAAATTGAATTTTATATATTTACTAAGCAATTACATATATTAGTAAAGCATAACTATAATAATGTTGAAGAAGTATATTCGGATATATTATATGCACCGAAAGGACAAATTTTACTGTACTACATTTGAAAATGTATACATTGTCATTTTGAATGCATAGTATAAGTAACAGTACAAGGATTTACGAGACATACCGTATTATATGTGCGATTTATGTGAAGTATTTATTTTATTATGGTATTTGATAACGTATGTAATATAATATCTACTATCATGTTTCAAACTAGGAACTTTAAAAGTAAAATAAGTACTTTGGGGAGATTTGGGAACAGGAAACCTATATTTAATGCATCTCCGGGAATAGACTTTGCAATTGTTCATAGAAACAAATCAAAAATTCAGAATCTGTGCAATCATGCTGTAAATTGACTACTTTTCATATAAATATACTTCTCGTCCTTATATACCATATAATACATACTGACAGAATGCTGCATTTTCGGCAACTTTTTATCCAATTTAGGGCAATGGGAAATGCTGCATGAAATTTTTATTCCCTGACCTGCCTGGCTGTGTAACAATAGAATTCCATGATATATAAGTCCTACAACTAATTAAACATGTCTTGGTGTGTTATCATCTCATGTTGTACTAGAATATCGATCTTGTGCGGATAGAAGGCAAAATGAGAAAGCACATTTTCCTTTTGGCTCACTGAATATTATTAGTCAAGACACGATCAGATACTTAAGTAATATTCTATTACGATAGGAACTGAGCCTCTTTGTGTAATTTGCGGAAAGGTGGAGGGAAAGCATTGGAAAATAATAATCAGTGGGCTTTTGTAGACTTTCAGGACGACACTATCACATGAAACATCTCTTCTCCGGGAAATGAAAGCAGAATGTAACAAAGACGGAATCACTGTAAAACTATGGTTCAGGCAGCCTTTTAATGGCGTCGCCTACTCTTATGGTAATTAAGGCAATATTTAAGCAAATATTTACTACCTAACCTAATTAATGTAACTGATTACTGTCCTCAGGCCAGCCATTCTTTAAATCCCACTTTCCTTCCTTAATTTAATTAAATCACATACACATTGAATTATTTTGTAAATAGGTACACTAATTAAATTATATTCTACTACCTTTCTTGTTGAATAAATCATTATGAGAAGCAATTTATTCCTATGACAATTCTTCCGTCATTAAAATAACTGGCTGCTAGTTAATATAGCTTGTTAGTTAAATTTTAATGTAATAATTTGTTTACATTACCTTACCTTTCCTTGCCCTAAATAATTTAGCAGTATTATATTTTATTATACCTCCCAACTTATCTGTAGTAGTATAAGTCGGTCGATATTTTTTGTCCGGCTGAATTCCCGTAAATGATACCTTCCTAAGTCCAAAACAAAAATTCACTAGGTACTTACTACTACAACTACATATACTGCTTATCCAGTTATACTATTTTGCCAACAAATGACAGTGGAATGGAAATTATGGTTGAAATTATAATGTTAAATAAAAATATCAGGTTACTAATAGTGAAAGTAAATATTGATTTCCCAATTTAATGTCACCAACAGGATATCACGATAAAGAAAAATGTACGTATATTGGCAACGAAGATAATGAACAGATCCATTTGAAACGACGTATGCACGGTTCCACAACTAATTTTAGGTATGTGAGATTTATTACAATTGGTTCTTGTGTGTATGACAGGTTATTATTATACCTAGTACTATATCTACTTCAATACATACATAAATAGCTATGTCTGCTGTGTGCACTTATCTCATGTTCGGCTGTACAAAGAAAACGTACAATAAATCCTTAAATAGGTAAGTAAATAATGTAATGTACCAGATCAATAAATATTTAATAAACCTACTTACATACATAAGTAAATAGGAGACGGCCCCACTATTCATCAATAAAACAATTCATCTCACAACAGGGTTTTTTGTTTGCGATTGTGAAATGTAAAACTCATTCTCATTCACTACCAACAAAGTGGATATAAATATAATGTATGCGTGTACCTATACGTAATTCAATAGAATATAAATATATGTACCATTTTGATTTATAACACAAACTCATGATACGGCAGTCAGTAGGGTAATTGGTAATTGTTGAACGGTAAAGCTTTTACTTGCAGTTTGCCGACATTACACTGCGTTCTAATCTAACTGCTCTTTGTAAGCTGATAAGTATGACTTGTATTCGTAGGTACATAACAGAATGAATGTATCTGTACTCTAAAAGGGAAGTATTATACTTGGAGTTGGACTGATGTTCTATTAATGTTATATACAGTTTTCTGATTCCTGCAAATGACTGCGGCACAGAATATCGCGAGTCCCATGAGAATCCGAAAGCAGACACAGTAATGTCTACGACGACAGCAAACCAGCATTTGAAGAAGAAACGAAACCGTAATCCCGGTCAGTCGCTCTTAATAATCTCACAACACAAACGTGACTGAAATTTTTATCGATGCCATTCTGTATTTTGTAGCTAGCGCACTTAGAATCGCAAAAATACAATTACCTAAGCTCGCCTACATATAATACGTAGTAATAGATTAGGCTTAGGTTACCTAGCCCGTGACGTGAGATCCTACACTTTCATCTATTATGCAATACATGTAGCTAGCTATACATAAATTTAGTATGTATCTCTTTGCCACTTACGTAAGAGCAAGCTACAGGGCTAATATCTCTGAAAGAATCTATCCTACCGTTACAACTTTGATGATACCTTAGAAGAAGTAATCATTATTGGTTCACAGTGGAGGCGAACGAAATCTACATCGAGAATACTTTACTCATCCAAAAAGATCCTGCTATACAGGAAGCGGGTGACTTGGCTCAGAGACTACGGTGCGTTTGGCGTAAAGAAATTCTCAAGCCATTGGTTGCGTCATTTCCCTTTGGAAATTCAAATACCAGATCCTCCGTAAGACATTTTCAATTCAATTCAATTTTACATAATCTAATTTACATCCGAGCTCTATCTTACAACAAGTGGAAGTTAATTACGCTCAATTGATATCAACTACTTAATACATTCAATGAATGTAAATTAGAATGCATACTACTACTACACTGGGCAGAAACAAAGTAGTTCCTACAATTTACATATATATGATGATACACAATGTCGTCGTCACTTTGACATAATTACAAAACACTTAGATATTTTCTACTTAAGTACAATATAAAGCTAGGTAACTTTTTATTGCACTTCCCTTTAGGATATTAATACATTAATAAATTGTATTTTAAAAATTAAGGATAGGAAAATTTTATGGGGCTAATATGCAGGTTGAATAATGCAGGCCCTTTAAGATTTTAGTAGATGAGAAAAATTGCGAAAATGTCTAAAAAATATAAAAATATTACCTTGAGGTAATTTTATTGCTAAGTTATTGGAAAGCGCAGTGCTTGAGGTTTTAGTATACACATATTTGTATACTAGTTAAGTTTGAATTATGTATGTAGCTCGTAGAAGACCTTCAAGTCTGTCTTAACTTTTGGCAAAAATTAGTATTTTAACATGCATGTCATCGTTTAAGCCCCCATGTAATGCATACCTATGCCATATAGTATATTATGCTGGGTGAAGTCGTAGTTATCTGGTACCATACCTAATGCATAAGATGCTCTCCTAGCAAAAGTGCTCTGTTTTCAGAATAGTCACGTTCACGTAAGTCAGTAAATAAAGTATATATAATCCATGGTAGTGGAGAGGTTGACATGACGTTTACTCATGGAGCATTGTCAAGATGTCGATTTGACCTAGCACGATAATATCAATCAACAGACATGAAATCCCTAAAAAATTTGCGGAACAACTCATGATGTATTTAATAACGTATCGGTATACGCCAGCAGTCGATGTCGATACAAATGAAAATGACTTGTTTTGTTGTTCTTCAGTTGTTGTAGGTAGATGTGCTTATTATTAAGAAAAAGTTTCGACTTGGCTCCTAGGCAAGTTGATTACATCTCATGTTATAAGTTCAGCTGAAAAGTTATTACGTATATTATCATTTTGAGACTCACGCACATAAGGCCAAATGTCAAAAAATACAGAGGTACTTATTATAGTATATTCTATGACTATAATAAAAATAAATTATATGCGTTTTGTTATTACTATTTTTCATGAGTAGAAAACCTAGAATTTATGTAGATAGATGTATATTAAGCAATAAGTAGTAATGGTTATTTGTAGCGAGTGAATTATTACGTAATGAGAGCTTCAAATTGGATCAATATGAATCAAATTTCAAATAAAGTGTACCCCTTTCATTATACATATTCCAGGATGTGCCAGGAGCGAATGGAAGAATAAAATCTGAAATATTCCGCGATGTGACAGGAGTGAATGGAAGAATAAAATCTGACATATTCCACGATGTGCCAGGAGTGAATGGCAGAATAAAATCTGAAATATCCCAGCCGTTTTCATACTATCGGAGTAGCAATTATACCAAAGGAGCATCGGGCGTCGGTAGTGTGAGATTCCAGCCTAAGGGACAAGTACAAAATGTTCCCTACTCCAGTTACGGTTACAGAAGAAAGCCCTCCCGCTCCCTGCCAATTACTGAAGCAGATCGTAGACGGGACGAGTTAATTTTAAAAGCAGAGAAAACTAGTAAAATACAGGAAGACAAGACTACATTTGGAATGCCAGGACATTTTGATTTTCTAAGGAGTGGGGCCGATGTGCGACAGCCTTTATTATCAGGACTGATGATGCCCATCTTGGTTTGGATGCTGCAATAGCTATGAATCAAAACCTTCAAAATCATTGACAGCCGATGTATACTTGACATGATACTGATACTGACTAATGACACTTCTACATTAAATAGTTAATTTATATTGGTATATGGTGAGTGAGGTTAGAGTATAGTGCTGTGAATGAATAAGTAATACAGTTTGTATAATATGACTTTAAAATATATAAAATTATGTTAAATAATAATTATGCAGTTATGAATATTATGAATCACACCGACATAATGTTTCAGGCTACATTTATTTATTTCCACACTATAATTTTACAGTGATAGTCGGACATAATATATTTTTGATTATTTATTAATAAAATAAATAAAACAATAAAATTGTAGAGATAGCACGCAGAGTGGGGACGAATCACACCTTTTCTCCGGGCGCAGATCGTGCGTAAGTACGTACGTTTGTAATACTGCCATAAATACCTTTACTGATTACAGAAAGATTGTTATCTAACAAACAATTTAATTAGTTATGTTATGGCTACTCTGACAAATTAAATTCTACGCCACTAATTAGGGTGTTAGCACTGTTGTACACGACCTATTTTTTCTTAACGAGTTCGTCTATGTCAATTTTTTGTTATTTATTGTTAGTTAGTCTGTTGAATGTATTTTTTACTAACTAAAGAGATATAATTTACATATCTATAAGTACGTCAGCTATAGAAAAGGAGATTTCATGCCTCCTTCAATACAAATGTATTATTTTTATAAAGTACCGTACCAAGTACTAATGTGTTTAATTTAAATATAGCATTATTATCTATTTAGTTTTAATTATTCTTATGGGAAACGGGACTTTCTAAATACTACAGCAGCTATTTTAATGTTAATACGAAATGTGCTTTCAGAGGGCTTAATTCTTCCAAGTGAAACAAAGTCAAATTGAGGAGTCAGCTCCAATATCAATTCGGTAGCTTTGAAAATAACACAGTAGATACCTATTTATTTTAACTTTTTAACCAATTTTAACCCGTAATGTTAATGAATAATTAAATTAACACATAATATATGTAACCATAACCAAGTTACGCAAATTGTATGTAATTCAAATTCACGTGATTTTCGTTTATATTAATTTTTCTGAAATATTATATACATACGATAAAAGCAACCAATATGATTTCTATGTACACAATTCTTGTATTCAAATTAAGTAGTATATAGTAAAGGGTTATATTAAATTTGTATTTAAATTTTTTGGAATTGTTGCTTGTGGAACCTATAAGAATAAATTAATGAATTACACTTTATGACATACAATCAAGATAATAAATAGCGCTAACTGCCTCAATTTACTTTACTTATCTTTCGTCACTAACCTCATTATTGTATTAAACATTTGAACCCCGAACAATTTTTAATTATCTAATTGTGAGGTCTCATCAATTGGCATTTCTGTAGTCGGCTCATTAATTACTATACTTTGTTTCATTTGGTTGAATTGGTGCGAGTGCACCCACACCAAACCACGAAGTAAATATTATTATTTTAAAGCTACTTTGAAGTAGATTACTTATTGTTAGTAGTCTCATCATCGTCAGAGTAGTCTATCGTTTATTCATTCGTACATACATAATATATAGTGGAGCTCGTGCTACAATACCACTAGAGGATATATATAACAGCTCTTTATTTGTCCGTGGGAGAACCGTGTTTTTCACTTAAAATATTACGTGTAAAACTAAATTGTTAGTATTAGATTACGGTGACATAGTGCTATTTAATTTACTTATTACGATCATTATCATTGTCAGATTCTATTGTATGTAATTATGTAGGTAGGAAGAACTAATTGGAATGCGTCAGTCGATTTTTCTTATTATAATCGATATCCCCTCAGTTAATGTATTCTGTAAATATTTGTACACTCTATTTTTAAAAATCTAACACTCGGAAGATGGATCAAGCTCTTCCAATATTAATATACTTTTGATATCAAAATTGGTGGTTTGTTTAGGTTAGAGTTAGAGTTAGATGTAGAAGTCAGGTTTTCTAAGAGCCTATTTATTCTATGCGTCATTGTTGATCTATGAACTATGAAGTACTGCTGGATAGTCTGCTATAATAATATATTATGCTGGGCTGGGACACTACTTTGTTGTTTTTTTACTGTAACAATGTAGTTAAGTCAATCAGATCAATAACATTTCGCTTGATCCATGCTAAATATTTGTCATATTTCTTGTGTCATGTTATTAGATGGCAACATTTCCAAAATATGGCTATTTTTATCTTATTCTATCCGTAGTTCGTATTCGTAGAATGTGATTCTGAATAGTGTCATATGGTACGATCTATTTTTGATAGTTAGTGTATATTTTAGGTACATAAATATTTACATTTTTTCCTAATTATAACTATAAGCATAGGAAACTGATATTTATATTGGATGGCACAGCTCAAGCTTTGACAACATTAATCGGGGTTCATATCATATCATAGGTAGGTATAAGTATATACCTTAGGTAGCTAAATCTCCTAAACCTATAACAGTTGTAGGAGTAGGACCATAGTTATGTAATACAATATGTACATTATAGTACTAACAGGTAGTTATGCATCTATATTGTACACATCTAACAGTAAATGTCTGCCTATTACTTCTTATTATGCACTTTAACATTATGCAGTTTTAAGTTTCATTCAATTCGACTCTGTCACAAAAGTCGCATAAAAACGATACTAAATATCTATATAATATATCAATCACCGGGAGGATTACAATTACAATTACCCAATCCAGGAAGTAGCGCCTACTTATTGTTAGTATGTATGTGATGTATGTATTGTATGTACACATGAAAGAGCCATACGAAACACGACCACGCCGCGGCTGCTAATATTATTCTGAAAATATTCTATAACATTTCCCTAACTATATATTAGAGATATGGACATTGGAAACTTTTTGTGTAAAGAGTTTGTCATGTTCCGGTAGCTACTTACTGACAGGTGAATTTTTTATCGCTTTTCAGAACCTATCAACGTAAGCACAGTAGACAGTCCACCATCAGCACCTTATTCAATTTAAGTCTCCATCAATGCGCAATACTCAAAGAGACTTGCACAACAGACAGTTTGTTATCTATTATTTAGTTAATTAATTTTACGGATAGTGCTCTTCTGCACATACAATCGATTACAGAGCATTGTCTCTCAGAAACACTCACTCAGCATCGAACACAGTCGAATCGCGTCGTTAGTTGCACGTTGCACTTACACTGTGTTGAAAGAACCATAGAACTTACACGAATTGTTAGTCAGTGATGCTACTCTGTGGGGTTAAACGAGTCCCAGACCAGAAAAGATTGCATTAGTAGGAGAAACCTAAACTTTCCATTCACTTCATCCAATTGTTAACTGAAGCGAGCTAAAACAAAGTTAGTATAAGCTAGCATTCGTCCAGTATTAGAAGAAATCAACCAAATTAATAGATTGCATTGATTAACAAGTTTACAAGTTTCAGAAACAGATAGGCATTTTTAAAATATTACATATTTCAAAATTAGCTAGCACAATCACGCTAATTATACAGCCAATTGCCTTAACGATAGATGTACACATTGTATGAAGTTTTTAAGTACTTAAAGTACAAGCAAAGAGTACAGTAAATTAATCACAAAGAAAAGCATTACAATTTTGACATATCTAGCAATATGAGACGTGGACCAATTTAAGTA
Organism: Tomocerus mixtus; assembly: GCA_034694165.1. NCBI lineage: Eukaryota > Metazoa > Arthropoda > Collembola > Entomobryomorpha > Tomoceridae > Tomocerus > Tomocerus mixtus. The sequence goes on from JAQFYC010000812.1 coordinate 26,547, forward strand.
GATCATCAGGAAGAATTGGAAGTTGGCTGCTATGACGTTGTAGTGTCAGTAGCTGCAATAAAGCCATTTGAAATATGAAGGAAAATTCTTAACTACATATATTAGTATGATGGCAATGTTTAAATCACCGGTAATAGTTTGGCTTAAAGGGCCCAGCCTTGTTAAGACCAAGGTACTTCGCCTGGTCGTCCGAAAGCTCCGTCAAGTGAGCATCGAATGTTGGAAGGTGGAGGCTTGCAACGTATTCATCTGTAACATGTACATTCATTAGCAAAACTCAGAATGAAAAGAAATATTATCATGGTAGTTTAATCGGAAATTATACCCATCTTTTTTGGCAGAAGATACACATCAGACTTGTATCGACCGTTTGGGGCATTGAACAACTCGATAAGAGCCAAAGCCTGTGAACAAGGAACAGAACATTCATTTTCCCAGAATTGGAGAGAACTCCTTTAAACTTGCTATTAGAATACGCTAGTTCACAGAAATAAAGTTAAATAAAGTTAAGAGCACGTACTTGAGTTGCAGCCGTGATAGACACGACGAACGACGGAATGCTAGAGCAGGTCAAATTGATCAATCGACCTTCGGCAATGAGAATAATACGCTTTCCATCTGGCCATATAACATGATCAACTTGAGAGCGAACTTTCTCCCACGTCAAATCCGGACTCCGAAGACTTCCCTACAATATTCATAGAAGATACACATTTCCAAAAAGTGCAATTAATCGCAAGCAAGCATATTGCGTATATCAAACAAAGTTAAAATATTCTGAACATTCTTTACTTAAACTTAAGGCATGCCATTAGGAGAAGCTTTTACTGTTTCACTTACAACGTCAATCTCGGTATTGGAGTGCCCAATGTTACAAAGAATACAGCCGTTCTTCATCTTATCCATATGGTCACGAGTAACAACATTCTTGTTCCCGGTAGCAGTTATTGTTATGTCCACATTGCGGATAACTTCGTTCAACTTGACTACGCGGAATCCGTCCATACTGTAAATTCATAATACTCATATATAAAAAAGGAAGGTCGAGCGTAACGTTTCCGTCGACAAGAAAACTATGTCAACAATCTTCATATTTATAGGGACAGGGAAATATGAAAAATATGATAATAATAAATAAATGGTCTTACCACGCCTGCAGAGCACAAATTGGGTCAATCTCGGTCACGTAAATGACACATCCAAGCCCCTTCAAAGCTTGACAACATCCTTTCCCCACTTCACCATATCCACAAACAGCCACTTGCTTCCCACCAAACATCACATCAGTGGAGCGCTTCAAACTAAAACAAATTATAAATCTCAGTTAGGACACTTACTTCTATAATCACACAGCACCATTACATTTAAGTGTCAATAAAAAATACATTGTAGCTAATGCACTTTCTGAAAGACGGCCCTTACCTATCAATGATAGATTCTTTGCAACTATATAGGTTATCAAATTTGGTTTTTGTCACCGAGTCGTTAACATTCATGGCAGGCACAGTCAGCTTTAGCGCTTTAGACAGTTGATAGAGACGATGAACTCCTGTTACACTCTCTTCCACAATTCCTATTCAAACACGTATAATCAAAATGCAATATGTCTGGAATAATAAATCAAGCTGGCTAATGATTAAATAAACAGAGTTTTACATATTACTGAATTAATTTTACAAAGGCGTACCCTTGATTAGCTTAAACATCGCAGGATACTTCTTGAGCATGAGATGAGTAGCATCACCTCCGTCATCCAAAATCATATTCGGCTGCCAAGACTCAGCATTGACGCACCGATCAATACACCACCAGAAGTCTTCTTCTGACTCACCTCTCCAGGCAAACACAGGGAATCCTACATTATTTTATAAAACTTTAGCAATTTTATTAACTCATTACGGAGACTTTTTAAAATACGAGGAACAAACGTCATTACCAGCTTCGGCCAAAGCAGCAGCAACTTCATTCTAAGTTAATGAGAAAATATCACATAAATTACACCATTTCAGAAAACCGCAAATGCAACAAAAGATTAGAAAACTTTTTACCTGGGTCGAGTAGATGTTGCATGCTGCCCAGCGAACGGCCGCACCGAGTTCAGCCAACGTTTCAATCAGAACCTATTGCAAATTGAGCATATAAATATTCACATTGATTGGCAAACATTGAACATGAGAAGAAGCAAAGCTAAATCTAATTCACTTACAGCTGTCTGAGCGTTAATATGTGTGCAGCCAACTATTTTCGCTCCTTTCAATGGCTTGTCGTCACAAGCTCTTTTTCGCAGAGCCATTATGCCTGGCATTTCTACACGAAAAGAACATAAAATTCATACAGACCTTCACCCGTAGCAAACTAACCTGAATTAAGATATAATGCTTTCCCATGACCATTTTTATATATGGGCATCCAGGCATTCCAAATCCAATAAAATTCTATTGTATTAGCTAGAAAAATTCATAACATTATACCCTGCTCGGCAATCTCGATCTCCCGGCGGCCAAAAGCATGGACGTCGATGTTACGGACACAAAAATCCGTTGTGCCCAAGCCATTCTTTTGTTGCTTTTCTCGAGGACTCACGTCATCTTCTTCAGAGCTGCTTCCTGTGTAGGATGCTATACAAGTTAAAAATATGCCCTTTGAATATTATTGTGTACTAGCAACACATTTATTATGTAACATGTTTGAGGAAATCAGCCGAATGTGGTTACTTCAGTATGATAAGAGTATACGATATGTCTTTAAATATATTATACATGTAATAAAAACTCTTACCACACACACACAGGGAAATAACCTGCCTTTATTACTTGTGTAAGTCAAGTATACATCATATTATTCCAGTTTATAATACGGCGTGTTTAGCGTTTACGTCTAATTGTAACTACCAATCATAAAAACAGCATTTACATAATTATGTAAAAGCTGGCTGGGCGTTAAACGAACCTTGCAGAGTCATCAATAGTAGGTTATGCTTGCTTTGCTTTAGGAGCTTCTAAAGTAGGTAGAAGTCGAAGCTATTCGTAATGTACACAGATACTAAATATTATGATGATTGCATTTAGAAACCATGCATGGTAGAATGATTTCTCTTGTAACACTTAATGAACAATCTACCAATTACAGAACTAGATTGGTGATAAGAACATTTCATTTCAGGTAGCCAACGTGTTTGTGTTAACAGTTTTATAAATACAATGCACAGCACAACCAGCACGGCTGAAGGAGGAGTTCCCACTCCTCTTCGGTTACTTTATTTTTATTATACACTCATCACATCACACATCAAATTAATTAATTAAATCAATTAATTAATTAACATCAATCAGGATCATCTACATTCTAAAGCACGATGCACTACTACTATAATCAGATTGTGTTAACTAAACTAATGTTTGATTTCCGTGACTAACAGCTCCTACAGCTACGCTGAACACATAATAATCTTCATATTAGTACTCGTTAAGTAGGTGTTCTAACACGCAAAAGGCAATTCATAGATACTGATACTGCACTATGAAAGCCATCCTAACCACTAAACTAAATGTCAAACATACAGCCTAGATATACATACTACACAATATTATTATACTTATATGAACGCTAACTTCCTTATAAATAGTAAATAGCAGCGTAAATTCCGGCGTAGGAAGGAGTATACATGGCAAATGTTATCCATACATGTTTCCTTTACAAGTATAAGGTAAACCCTTGCGGGTAGGGTAAAACAGGAAAAATTTATGTCTAGGTTATTCAATGTTTTATTGTGTACCTATTATTATATACATACAACTCTATGTATAGTCATTATGAATAGATTATTAAATCAAAGAGCATTAAATGCAAATATAATTACAATTAAGTGTTGCATAACTTCTCAAAGGTTCGCCCAAAACGCAAAAGCTAAAACAGGTGAAACTTTTCATAGTGGATTTCTACTGCTGGCTGTGTATGTATGTATGGCTACCTAAATTCCGATGTTTTCATCAAAAAGCTGTTCGTTTGCCTGGAATTTAATATGGCGTAGGCATAATAAGTCGGGGCTTTTAGATGAACAAACAAGAATTCCGCATTACTCTACTCGTTTAATGCCAGCCAACTTAATAGGGATTTTCGTTCTCAGGCGTACTCAATTATTACCACTGTGTCCACGTACACGTACATAGAATAATTTCTTCCCTTACATTAAAATCCTAGTTGCTCTAATTTTTAAGGATATTTATTATACCTGTAAAATAATGGCTGACAACTTTATATAATGGATATGCTTGCACATATGCCAAATTAATCATCTTTGACGATTTTATGGATGAGGATAGTTAGGCAATTATATAGATAATAGTTTAAACTATTTGACACTCCAAATATTAGTTCAATTTACTGCTTAGCTATCTAACACCTAAGTGTAGTATTATACCTTTGAGTTTACAGTAATTGGTTCGTTTATATAATACTATGTTTGCCTTTATGTACTCCGGTTGTTAAACATGAGAATACAATAACTACTCTATTCTGTAACTAGTCTAGTCTAATTTCAAATTACATACACCTCTCATTCTGTGTACATATTACATTATACATGTTCACTTAAAGACAAAAGTTACTTTAAGGTAGTCACAATCAACGCAAATATCTAGGCTACAAAACACCACACCAATACCTATCGTAAAATTTATATAGGCACTGACTGCGAAAAATATTGATTTCTGCTATTTGCCTTGTAATTCAAATTCACACGTAAAATATACAATAGCTGAGTGAGCTCTAGAACTAGAACCAAAACTTAAACGGGTTTCAACGATACCCAATACTGCCAACACAACAACCATGTTTATCTTTCCGTCATCGTGAATAGTAGATACACAAATAGTATATTCATCGGTGGAAGTATGTCTAGAGGGGCTATGTACAAATATTGGAATAGTTATGTATTCGCTTCGGGATGGTTGGATTTGATAAATGGAAAGGAAATAAAGTTATATCCGGGGTAAACATATAGTTACAAAGGAGGGGCCTTAGACTATCTTACACGATGTAGAGCATATAGATGCAACAGAAGAGCGACGAGAGTCAACTTGCATCTTCTTTGCTGCTGTGTCCAAGTAACGGCATGACGCCGGCAAGCTCAAGCGCCGACGATTTCGATCTTTGAAGCCAGTACCACTGGCTAATAGCCGTTCCGGTACCTGGATTTTTACAAAGAAACCACGTCATTCGACTACATAAAATATGTGGGACAAGGATGATAATGTCTGTTGTAGTGACATGACATGAACATGGCAAAATGGATGAAGGGAGGTATTAACTAATGTACTAAACCATCATCGTCGGGAAAAATACAAAACTCAGAAACCCAAGATTATGTAAGAAAGAAAATGGAAAAAGTGTTAGCGTGGCTTAAGTTAGAAAAAAAATCTTTGTAAAAAGCAAAACAGAATACTATGTAGAAGTAAATTGTATTCCAGTAAGTGTACACTTTCATGTACAGCAGTTAGGAATTAGAGTAAGTACTACGAGTACGTAAATAGTTAGATTTAGGATTATTTAGGGTGTGTGTACTGTACTGTAAGTAAATGTACATATATGGAAACTGACAATGAGTACAAATAGGTACCTCTGGAAGAAGAGATATATTGGAACTATTTGAGACAAGTGGACTCGTCACAATCGGTTTAGAGCGGCTGGCATGCATTTCTGGAGTTGTTAGTGAAAGAGCCACACTGTTGTGATCTCCTTCGGAAGCACTGACAGGCAACAATTCAGAGGATTCCTGAGAAAAATCAGAGCACTCACTTCACTCCTTTTAGTCAGTCACTCACAACACGACACAATAACACACAATAAGGGAAGGATTGAGTTAACTTGGGAATCCACGTTAAATCCGTGTCACATGAAAAGAAAGCAGAAGCAACGGGGGACAACCTTTCACAGCTCTATTTGGAGTTAAAGCTAATCTCTTCAAATGTAACAAGCGCTTTTAAATTAAACGACAGGCAGAAATAAGCTCGGAGAAATTCGAAGTTCTGAGTGAACAGGAGCTGCTCTGGTCTGGAGCTACCGTCGATCAATGTATGGTTGACGTGGTGGGCTACTAAAGAGATGCTGGAGAAGAAGGGAGAGAACTGATTATGCGGTGCAAGAGTACAACTCAACTGTGAACTAGGCACCTAGGTAGCTGTTTTTTAGTTCAGGTAGAAGAAGGAGCCAATATTTCACGATACAATACAAGATTCAGATACCAAGACAAGAAAGACACCACGCAAACCACTAATATTGTAACGACGAGTCTCTAGTGTCTCTAGTGCAATGTACAATGTAAAAATGAGAACTAGGCCACCAGAATATCACTATAGACAGAACAGAACACCAAACTCTACTACATATACCATTCCAATACCACGGACAACTAACTACTACCATAATACACACCAAACCAAAGCACTTCACCCAATCCAATGTAACGCAATGCAATGGCCCGTCTCTCTTACTTACTTACGAATAGTTCACTTCCTCTGATATCGTAAGTTTCGACATGACATAGGTGTACTGCTCAACTGACTGTCTCTCTAGCCAGTCTAATATATTTTATATGTAAATGTAACAACCACGACTAGCATGCTAGTCACCGCTAGTGATATACCATGGTGTGGTTGGTTGGCGATGCTATGTAATGTTATCCATATAACATAATAATAATATTATTATTATCATCTTAGTGCAACAATAACAACAACTGGTTTTTCAGTCAACTCTCACTGCTATATATTATTCTCTGACTCACTTCAGTTTCAGTTCATACAGTACACGTACAGGTAACTATTGTAGCATACCATACAATACAATACACAATAGATAGGTACATAACTCCTGTAATAATAATATTACGTCTTATCCTCATCCAATGCGATAGCATGCCATGCTACAATCTAGTACTAGTACAAATGCAAATGTAAATGCATGTAGGGATAAATGAATGGTATTTATTTACCCCGCAACTCTTTTAATCTCCTTCATTATTGACCGACCTGTTCCTAACAACAATGCTATACTGTTCTCATCAATTAGAATACGTGTATTGATATACTTTAAATTGGCACAGAGCAGCATCTCTATACGCACTCACTCGACTAGCTACATGATTAAAAGATATGTATGCATATACCTACCTAATAAAGATAGGTGCATACTCGTACTTCAAGTCTTCAAGTAAAGCATGTACCCCCTTTTCAAGTTAAGTGGGGGGATGGAGCTCAAATGCATATTTGAATATAATCAATGAGTTCTAGGTGTTGTACACATGTATTGGTTCAATCTGTCAACCAGTGACCCTTCCCTATATGAATTTACATGCAATTTATAAGCAGGAGGTCCCAATTTACTGGTCTCACCTAGTTTGACTCACATTTCTCATTCACTGTCTTACATTTTCCATTTACATTAGCTCTACCATTCCATACGCTATGTTAAATGTTGCTACATACCAATATCAAACGAACTAAACGTACCAGTCAGAAATCAGAATATAAAAAATAATAGAAGTACCAATGCAATGTACTAATGGTAACTAAATAACGATAAACATCTAGAAATCTTTGCTAACTTACACGTTGCATTACATGCAATCATTTACCATACATACCTTGCACTAGGTAAATTGTAAGTACTTACTTACTGTCATGTCAGTAAATACGCCTGGTGGGATTGGGATGCTGTTTGGTTGGCATTCTGTTTTGTTTATATTCACAGTCCATGCTAATGAAATTGTTATATAGTAATTAATAGGTAGTGTGTGTATCGTAAGCTACAAAGTAAAAAGTGCTCTTGATTGTAATGTTGTAACTTATCCATAAGCATAATTTCATGTGTTTCATTTATCAACAACACATTTTAATGTTACCTTTGAACTGTTAAAATTTCAATCATCACATAAGCTGACAATGATACAGACAGAGTTTCATTATTCTATAATAAGTGGTTACGTCTAAGTACAGATATAAGGTACTTCTCTTCTATTTATCTTCTTTATCCATTCTCTAGCTATACAATAGAGAGGGAACTAAATATTAGCCTGAGGTCATGAGGTACGTCTGTCAAAATAACAGTTCATTTCATGATATATTCTGTTTTCACTCTTTTATATTGTTAGATGTATGTCATGGAATTTAATTTTCATAATGCTACACTTGTACACTTAATAAAAGTTAGCATTATGATCTTTATTTCATTTATTTACTCGTTACTTCTACAGAACCGTATCAGAGGCAACATCATTCGAATACGTTCGTTTGTGCCTTGTGCGTAGCTACGTTATGTGTGTGCATGACATTCTTGCTGAGTCTTCTGAACGTGCTTACTGCCTTGGCTCCTAACTCTAAAGATTCTAAACCCTTTTGCACTAAGACACATTGCCAAATGCTAGTTCACTTGTTTGCTTAGTTAGTACTGACTACTGAGGACTATGCTTGTAAGTTGTAATGCTTATGCTACTGCTGGAGTGGTGATGGTGACGCTACGCTAATTTTAGCAAACTTTCAACTTGCATTTAGACAGCCAAGTAGTCCACCATTCAAATAATAATATATAAGATACCTATACCTACGTAGGCAACTCTAAAGAACATTATATTGTTGTTTACTTAACGCTGACACTAAACATTTCCTCCATTCGAAGGATAGCATTAAAATAAGACATAAAATAAACTAACAGGGAATTAGGCTTAGGCTACAACCAACCAGACAGACCAGACTTCAATTAAGCAAACTTTGCGCTATGGAAAAGGGATATTAATCCATGTTTCTGCTGTAACGAACCGTACCGGATAATACTAAATACTCAATAGTCATGGTCAACAAGAGAGAGATGGATAAAGACCATTGCATTAGCACCCTTGTAACAACAGTAAAAACACATAAAAGCTAACAAGGCTAATGTTTGGTCACAGAGCTAAATGTCAATTATAGTATCTCTAATATTAGTATCCACAATCGAAAGACCCATTATTAGTATATTGACAAGATGGCATAAAAAATTCACTATGCACAAATAAGCGAAAGCTTGGGTGTTTACTATTGACACATTGACAATATGTAATCTTTAGACTTTTTTTCAATTTAACTTACTTGCAAAAGCGAATGTAAATCCACATCTTCGTCTTCATCTTCTTGCTGAGTAAGAACTCTCTTCTCTTGTGGGGCTGCCATCGTTTCTTTTAGGAATCACTGTTTGTTCAATATCTCAGCGATAGGCTCACTGACAGACAGATATTAGTTTGCAATTCTCAAGAGTCCCGACTAAATCTGAAAGTTACACTGTGCGTTCTTGCTTATTGGTATTATGTATCAGATTTCAAGTTCTGCTTTACAACCCGCAGTTGTCTGTCATGTTCTTTCAATGAGAAAGGCAGATAATAGCAAACCATAAAAATAGTCTTGCTTGTGAAGGAATAGTAAATGCCGACTTAGCAAACATGATGAACTAAAAACTAATGCCTCCCCTGCAGTTTTCTAGGGCAGATTAATATATCACTATGTAAACTCAAGTTGAAGGGTTTCTCCAGTCTAAATAATGTTTCAAGTCACTTATTCACACACATTAAGCCAACAATATTCCGCTCAAATGTACCTAGGTATATAATATACTACATAAGTATTCAGAAAATCACTGACGAGGAGAAAACAGCATTATTATTAGTTGAGTTAACAATGCTTGTAGCTTATGCTATGTGCTAAGCCTAAATTTTACCTGTACTATGTTATAAATATATACAGTACAGTACAAGTATCTACAATATATGTACCACCATGCATATGACGTTCTTTGGCTACTCTGGTTTTATAGTATCAAGAAAGTGTAATATGAACTGATGGGGTCGCGTAGCCAAATGTCGCAAGAAATGAAAATTAATTTTCATATTGGGGAGGTTCCAAAACAAGTTTGAATGCATATAACATGGAAATGTATGTTAATACCTGGGTATTAACTCATCTTCGTAATTGAAAATAAGAAACCATGTGGTGTACTAGGTGTACTAATTGCAAGCAACTCTTCTGGTATCAATTTAATGGCCAAGTAAGTACCTCTATGTCTATCCTCTCTATTTTCGCACTCACTAATTAAATACTTCGAAACATACAATAGTATAAATACGGGTAACTTGTACTGTTGCACTAATTTCCGTAACTTATATTACCCCTACATGTGTCATGTTGTCCCTATCAAACAATTAGTTACTCTTCATTTCATTTACTTTGACACATGTTTCTTCTTAGTCGAAGGTATGTACGAGAAAACGAAAATCATGAAAGTGTACTATAGACTATAGTTCTAGTATGTGATTGGACCATAAAACACATACCTTTGCAAATATTTAGCCAGGAAAGATCAGTTCAATCTCCAGGTTTACGACCGCCGCTTTAGCTAATTAATATTTACCACTACACTACACAGTCTATTTAATCAACTGGAAAAGTCAACGAGAAAAGAAATCATATGAATAATAATTTGTCCGACTTCTCATTCTGAACAGACACTAACTCGGCAACAAAAGGTCACCTGACAACGACGAAGAGAGCAGCCATACTTCCATTTCCATTCTATCCTAACGCTCGAGCTCAGTACTGTTAATGTACTGTACATAAATGAATCTCATTTGCCGTATCGCAAAGTCTCATTTAAGACAGAAGTTCTACGTTCTACTTCCAGTTCCAACTCCAACATTCCACCAACTCTCCAAAGACATCAAAACTTTCCACAATGTGGGTACTAAGGTACTATAACTGTAAAACCAACTAATCCTTATATTATATACAGTGCGAGGTTAAAACAGTCTCCCAGGGACCTCGCAAGCTAAGAATAATATATGAGAGACTTTTGATTTGGTACATCCTGTATTTGGCCATTTAGTGTAAATGGATTACCCATTTTTGAAATTTTAAGCTATACACATCAATTTCAGCATGCATTACACGAATTGTGTCCGCAGAAATTTTTATGATTATAGTAGACACGAAAAAGATAGTATTGTACAATAGTTTATGCTGCAAATCTACAAGACCGTTGCTTACATGAAAATTTTTCAAGCCTACATACAATTTCATAGGGGAGACAATCGTTGTTGATCACTCCGTAGGAAAAATACGATTACCTACGTAAGGTCAATCAAGAGCAGCAACTTCTTATTCAAACTAGATCTAACACTAACAAACTGCGAGAGGAAAGTTTGGCGAAAGAAATTAAGTAAATACCCGGTGCCTGGTGGTACAAAATTACATATTATGTGTTACCGTATAGGTACATGGTACATATTTACATCAGAGGAGATCTAACTAGAGCTAGACTAGAACGATAACCTACTTACAATTAGTCCTAGCTGAGTTTTCCAATTGATTAATTCCAAGAGCACTCCTTAAGCCATCTCGTAAATCCAACTAATTACACAACATGCTCTGTTCTGGTCTCATGCGTCAGTGTCCTATTCCTGTGTGAGTGAGGCATGTTTCTCCCATAATATCCAACACAGAATTAGACTACGCACTCACAGAACAAACAATTGAACCTCAAACAATTGCTATTGCTGAGGGATAAAAATGCCCTGAATGGAGTGTAATTGATGAGACTTTTGCAAAGAAAAACTAAAGTTTCTTTTAATCTATATCCCAACACAATTAACCGATACTGCACAATGTATATGTTTTATTCATGACCATTTAATTTTTATAGAATGTATTAAGTAATTCGTTTTTTTCTGAACTCTCCGTTCTGTTTTGCAACTGTCCTAAACTAGTTTGACCACCTTCTTATTAAAGTACGTTGATTAATTATTCTACATTACTATAATTGGATTACATTCTTGTGTTAGTGTTCCTAGAGTGAATAGTGACCGCACACCATGTTTCTAACTTTTATGATGACAATAATCCGTATTTATGCAGCAACAAAGTACAACTAAGCACATATTTACAAACAAAAGTCACAATGTCAGTTTAAATTATATAAAGGCTACTGAAAAATAGTAAAAGCTGTGAAGAAACGAAATGGTAATTAGTAAATGACTGACTAGATACTTAGATACATAATTAACTATGACTTACATGATGTGTGATGTTATTGCCAAAATTGATGCTTAAGCACACTTTAAATGCGACTTTTACACCGAAAATACTGTGGCTTAAAATAGACTTCTATATGAATGGAGCCGACTTTGGAAAACGTACACATACTCAGCACAAATACAAAAACACGATAAAAAATGAGTCTCAAATAAAACCTGCTTTCATACAGATTTGTGTCTTTTCTTTTACGGCACTACAGAGATGTACTGGTACTGTGCAGACAAATAATAGCGACCCTGACTTAGAGTGAGTGGTAGAAATTATGTTATGTATTAAATGTTTAAACGGCCATGTAAAATACCCAGTCATTCAATTTGATTACTAGCACTAAAAAATTCTTGGCAGAGCTATTGTGCTATTCTCAACTTCCCCCGCTCAATAATTTTCAGTTTGAATGTTTCTTAAATAGAATTGTTTTGCAATAGCAATTTGCCACACACTATTTTACACGATCGATTCATTGCCCATGTTTTATTAAGTAGCGAAAGCTACTTTATACGATTACGTTGCCTGGGCGTCTGTCTGTCCGTCCGTTTAAAAACAACTCAGTATAGAGAGGACGACACCCTGCTAATATGGGGTCAATCGGTCAGCGGGTTACTGAGTTAGGTCAATTTGAAATATACATGGATATGATAGGGAAATCCATGAAATTTGACCAAATATTTTCCCCTACAAAATATTTTTGAAGATTTTGAGGTAAGACCGGATTTACACCGATCTCGACATTCTGAACATTTTTTGAAGTCTATTACTGAGTTGCCTGGGCATACGAAATATGAGCTTACATTTAGTATGCATACAACAATGGCATACCAGAAACATAATATATGGATCACATCTACGAGAGGTGTAGTATAAGTGGGAGACTTTTCATTTTTATATATTTTTGTAACTTTTAAACGGTTCCATCTTTTTGAATTGTGTTAACGGAATTCAATGCAATCATAAATTTTACTTTCTCAAAATGCCCCAGCTTATTGGGGCAATGTGAGATTTGATCAAAAACTAACGGATTTCAATGCAAGGATAAATTTTACTTTCTCAAAAATGCCTCAACTTATTGGGGCAATGTGAGATTTGACCAAAAACGTAACAGTTTGCACCTTTTTCCATTTTCGCTACTTTATTACACACAGTTTTGCAATGTTTTATTTACTCTTCTCTTCCTCTATATTTCACTCTCATACCTAAAATAGTATCTGGTAACATAGATAGCTATGACAGTACAAACATGTATATTACACAGAAGTCACTCGCAGTCGCATATGAAGCTACTGCATGTGCTTGGACTGATTGGGCACACTAATAAACCACATTATACATGCAGAACAACCCTTTCAAAACTAATTTTTGCACAAAAATAATAAATAAAACACACATGGCTGGCTACCAAATGTAGCAATCTAAATATGTGTGTTCAACAGTGTCACTTTAAGTAGCTGAAAATGGAAATATCCATCAAAACAATTATTTTTAACTATTAGTATAAATGCGGTTAATATGCATATATAAAGACCTGACCATGGTGTGCCTATTTATTACGATTTCAATTCTATTCCAAAATATCCGTCAGTAAAATACGACGACAACAAAAACAGTTTACAGACTTATTTGATTTTTAGAGATCTTAAAAAATAGATTCTTGCTGCATACATTTTTTAATAATACTAACCGTTGAAGTTAGAAATCTGCTAGCGGTCCAAAAGAATTACAGACTTACTTAGTTTACAAACAGTTTGCGAGAAAATGCTTACACATTCTCAACATTTATTGAGAAATATTGCAAAAAGTATTTGCAACAGGATATTTTGTGTGAAAAATGAGGTCCGCAAAAGTATCTATCACAAGGGAAGAGAGAAATGAATAGTGATATGATATATAAACACATATTTCTGGAAACTGAAACTGGATAAATTTTTCTTCATGAAGGACACGCTAAAATGCCAATTACCAAGTAGCTGTCGGCTAGTCATGCATGTATATACTAGGGTATATATTATGTGCTTCATTCCGAACATAGCACTCTGCACGGTATGATGGCACGGTCTTAAATCGAATCAGCAGCCTGTCAGCGAGTATTATAACTTGTTAACTATTATAAAACGAGCAAAAAGCACAAGTACTCAAGCCAGAAATTCTTACGCAAATTGCTGGCCAACTGTGAGTGTGACCTACGACTACAACGCATTGTCCGTCATTTGAGCCTTTGACCCACATTTAATTTACATTTCTGTATTAAGGGAAAAGATGAAAAATAATTAAAAATTGTTCAAATTCGCATTTATATAATCCGACGAAATATCAAAAATATATATATTATTTATTATTACTATTTAAACTCTTTTCTTGTCTTGCATGGCCTTACTTTTACATAGCACAATTTTCCATTTGGCCCGCATCGCTTTAATACAAACCGAAGACAGCTATATATCTATAATATTGTATTAGGAGATGCATCTTTGGAACAAAGACTTGTTTGTTTTGTTCCACTATTTAAATTAAATTAATTAAACTTTGCAAAGTATCTGCCATATTTCTGAGAAGTTTATTTTGTATTTGAATATGCGAATAAGTAAATATGCATACCAAATAGAATATTTTGGATTTCAATCACGGTTGCATGAGCATGTAAAGTACTTGACAACAGACCTACATGCAATAGTTAGCTTTCCCAAACGCAGTGCCGTGAATGGCCACGGACAATAAATCCCGAAAAGAAGGTGCCCAACAAGTCAATGAGTTCTATTGACACTACTACCCTATTGGAAAAATTGGAAATGTATAGCTTTTTATAAAATATGCTGATACGATCAAACGACAAGGGCAGAGTATAAATTGTTTTCTATTTGTAATTTATAGTTTTCAACTTCTAGTTGCATGAAATGAACCAATCCTTCACCCAAATCCTACCTAGCCTAGCATAGTGATACGTTGATACGCTAACAGACTTCTACGACTTCTAGCAAAATGAAATATTATGTTTTATAGACAAAATGAAAGTTCCATTCTTACTTTCTTATACTGTGCTTATTATAAGTACCACTACTAAATCTAGTCAGTCGACTTTTGAGTCTAACAATGAGTGACATAGTATATATTGAAAAACACTACGATTCTATGCATAGTTATAAGCAGATTATTTTCAAAGGTTTCGGCTTCTACCTTAGTTTCCTTTAACCATAAGGCTTTCTCTTGAGATATGAGTTTGTCACTGGCAGGCTAAAACTATCGATCCGGATAAAAAACCTACTGAACCACGTTAAAAAGTCACGGACGGCTTGCAAATAAGAATTCTCAATATGTATATACAAACACAACACAGCTCGGCTACACCGACAACATACAATTTATACGAAATGATACATACTAATTTATTACACAACGACACATGGAAGGTGAAGGCACATTCCTAGAATGCAGCGAGCGAAATATTACCCAGAAATCCATTCGAGAGTAAGTAGATCGCAGACTAATGTAATGAGATGTTTTTTCACTCTAGCACAGAAACGAGAATTCTGTTTGTCAAAAAATTTCATAGGACGTGAAAATCTGGTCATACTCGCACTTCATGTACACTTCAACTTCATTTTCATCTCTTATTAAGTCCTTCGCCTAATTACTGGATATATTTACCCTTTTAATTTTAAACACTCACATTAATATAGCAATTCTATGTAAATATACACATTAGTGACATTAGTAGGTCATATTATAAACTTCGTTGATAAGGATTTAGCTAAATCTTTAACTCTTACAAAAACACACTTGTGAAGTTGTAGAGGAATTTGATTAATCAGTGTTAACAAAACTTTAACGAGTACGAAGACCTACGAGATATGAATAGATCAAGTTTAGCCATTTAACACAGCAAGTGAAACAGATAGGCATTAACCTGGGCAGAAACAATATGAATGCTGCATGCTGATAATAGTATTATTTCCACTTACGTTTAAGTAGAAGTTAAATATAGATTATCACCATAACTGTCAGTTAGCCATGTTTGCCGACACGTTTATTAAACCTTTCGTTGTCTCCGATTTAATAAATGCTTGCATTTATCTATTGGACACCAGGAATTAATTAAGATAATGGCCCAAAACAAGACTCTCTTACACCGAAAATTAACTGGAGTCCCAGGGGCAACTTTGGATAGCACTTGGAATGAAAAATATCTTCACATTCTCTAACATTGAAATTCTTGTGTTATTTTCCAAATAACGGATGCAAATTATATTGAATAACAAGGGAAATAGGGATCAAGACACTTAGCAAACAACGATGACGACAATTCAATGCACAAAAGAAGGGACAGATGGCAAAAGAAATCAAAATTTGAAAAAATGCCGAATGAGACCGGAACGAAATAGGAAGAAGAACTAGCTGACTGTACCGAGAAAGACTGCATCGAAAACTGAGTAGAGACGTAAGGAATCGCTTATTTTGGGCAGTTTGCCAAAGTCAGCGTAGCGGTCCGACTCCGTAAGTTCTAAACGGGATCCAGCACAAGACTGAATATTTTCTCTACGAACCTTTGCACAACTAGCACACTGTGATGCGAAATTTTTTACTAACTCCTACTCAAAACCCCTATTTCTCCAACTCGTGAGCTTTAGTGTAGTTCTAGCTTTTGCATGCAAAATATCTCGGTTCAACCCGCTTCGGTAAAAGTGAAAACAGCTTGGGATACTCTGAGCTTCCTTTATCAGAGTTTTTAATCAATCCATACCAATACTAGTAAACAGCTATATATATATACCATTTTAGGATTTGAGATCCCTATTGTTATTTGCCATTCTTTCTAACTCTACACTCTACTTTATGTATTCCAATAGTCTCACCTACCTTGTCTTATTTTACATTTATCAGAAAGAACTTATGTATAATAAGGCCCCTAGCCAAATCAAATTATTCAATATAGTATTTGTAAATACATTAACCTCCATCCTGTGCTAAATCAATATTTATTTAATACAATAGATCCATTACCTCGCTACCAACACCAACATCACTTAAATAATTAAATGGAAAAATAGTTATGCATTGTATAGTAAAATATTATGGGCATTTTCAAATACAAAAATTATTGTTATTTAATAACTATATAACTAGTACAATAGGTTGTGAACCATGAACTAAATTGGACTGAAATGCATTTAGCTTCTCTGGTTTAATATTTAACATTACTTTTAATGAATAAGCCCACTCATATTTTGACTGAGGGGTAGCTTGCTCTAGTTACCGAGAACAAACGTTTCATTAAATACTCCCGAAGGTTGCTGTGGTGCAGCATTCGATACTTGGCAATATGAATGCTTTTAATTATCAAAAAATGGAGTATAACTTATAATTAGCAACTATACGCAATTAATAATTATTGATCCAATTCCAATGCAATACTCTGAAACAATTGTACTCAACGACAAATACAATTAGAATTGTTGTAGCATCATTACAATTCACATAATATTCCATAGGTCATTATAAGCAAATTACACACGACTTCATCAAGCATATATTTACATACATCACAAGTTTTGAATAATATTTTGTCAATTAATAAGATATTATAGTTTATTGGCGGCTTATTTGCTTTAAAGTACCTATGATATGCTCATACTGCTGATAAGCCGAAAAGCACCAGATAACTGAACACATTGGACATTTACACTTTCTCACCACCGCTTTGATTATCAGATGAAGCGTAAAAGTAATAATGTAGCTATGCTAGGACTAGGATAAGAACTGGTTTATTTGTTTCAGTGTGATTCCAAGCATTGCTCTGGTCTCCCATATCGCATGACACTGAAAACGGTGTAAGTTGCATCATTAGTAGTTAAATGTATGCTACTACCTCCTAACGATGAATCAGGCTATAGTATATTAAATTAAATACACTAACTGATGCTGACGAAGTAGGAATAATATTTCAATAGCAGCTATCTAGCCCAGGAGGAGCTTTTTCCCAAAACGTAAAATATTAAACAATGAACAGTTTATTGTAAAAGTTACTACATTTATCTAGGTATGTATTTATAAGAGCTGTATATTGGCAATAACGAAATGGAATCAGAAAATGTCAACAAGTATTTTCCTCATTCGGTGTGAAAAGATATATATTTATACTATACATAATTGCCAATTGCTAATGATTAATTGTATAACAATATCATTTAGAGCATACATCTGTGTACATTGAATGTATTTCTGAACTGCAGCCTTACATAAATGTACCAATGACAGAAGAGACAAAACTATAATATTGGAACTGTGAGACAGACTTTAATTATACTTGCATGTAGATATAAACCCACTACATGTTGATGATATATGATATCAAACAAATGGATTTATTAGTCTTAAGTCTCAGTCGATTAACAGAAGCAGAATTACATACATTTATTCCTTGCTTACTACTGACGGAATTAAATGTTTTTCAGTTATCTACTAAATGGTTGCTATTTAGCAAATTATAACTATAATTACTTCAAGTAAACAATTAACCGCAGAAAATAATATGGGAATGCTAGTTAGTAGCACAATTTGTTATTTCTCAGAAATTAAACGCTGGGATAAACCGAAGCTACCACACTATCTACTTAATCTACTACTATGAACTCCCGTGATACAGCATCCATTCAAACATTTGAGACGCAATTGACAATATTAAACTTCTAGATACTATATAAAACAAAAACACTCTCAAAACTACCAATAAAAACCAACGAAAGTAGCTTTCAATTTCAGAACATCGTTACAAAAATGGATGTGAAATTAAATACGCTTTAATACCAAGTGAAAAGAAAATTACATAGGCACATTTTCTACAATTTCCTTGGTAGGAGATTCGATAGAGTGTTAGCTGAGCAAAGTATTTACAATGAAGTTTTAAAATCAAATTCAAATGGAACAAAACAGAGGTTCATGTCTGTCTATACTGATATAACAATTTATCATCTAAACTCTACTAAAAATATGAAGTAGTCTGAACTGAAAAAGTACACCGCTAATTCGACCGA
>JAQFYC010000813.1:0-45629 GCA_034694165.1 Tomocerus mixtus
TATTTAGTTCATAAGAAACATTTAATAACTTTGTGATTACGACGATACAGGAGGACATCCGTTTGCACCGGTTTATTAATCCATACATATGCAATGGCTGGCTATATGAAGAAATAGATAAGTTCGTATATTATATTAATAGACAAATATATACCATCTGTATATTTCATTTTTGTTATCAATTCGGATTTTCGGATGTTTAAGTCTGAAAAACTTGTTCTCCACTGCAACTACTTCTACAGGATACAGGAAAGCATGAGGGAATTTGTGTGGACTGGACTGAGGAACGCATGCTTGACTTGTCCATCTGCATTTGGCTATATCTAAAGATATCTTCCTTAACTTTAGTGCAGATGCCTAGTACTAATATTATTTCCTGGCCTGTAATGCATTTCCCTGTACATGCAGAAATGTATCAAACGTTAAATATAACTTGTGTACATAAGTAAAGCATACATATCTGTACAGTACAGTTCAATATATACATACATACAGATACCAGAGCACTTGAAAACTTTCGTATACTGTTATACATACGACGTACACTCATACGATAGCAGATACTATACCTCAAATAACCCGATCCCGAATATTCTCTGCTGTGGTTTAAGTGTACATGCTATGTACACTGGGACTATTGGGAGTAGTAGTAAATGTGTAGCAACATGTACACAACAGAAACAGAACACCATACCACATTGACTAAGTAAGATACCAAAAGAGTTTAAGAGGGCAAGTAGCGAACATTATGCAGTGAAAGCGTTGCGAGAGAAAGAAACAGACGGAGAGAATCAATATGACACGACATATCATATTAAGTATAGTATTATCCCACGATATGCTAACTAAGGACTACTACTACTACGCCAAACAAACTGCAGTAGTGGACTCATTTCCAAGTTCTGCACTGCTCTTTCCTCTATCTACAGCTACACAGCTTAATAGCAGTCCACTACAACAATCTTAAGTAGGGTGATACTAGCTTAAGTGCTACAATCACCTAATCATTATCATTCTTATATTATCTTGAAATTATTATTATGGTGGGTTAATCGTTTAACTAGCCATCCAAAAATAAATTAGTACCTGTACTGGAACACTTAAGGAGCCTTAGAAAAGTTTTGTAATCGAGCAAATGCCTTTATAAAATATTCATCGAAGATGAAACGGCAGAATGTCCGCACACTTTCTCTTGTCATTACAACTTTCACTTATTTATTAATCGGTGCTGCTGTTTTCGATAGTTTGGAATCGGAAACGGAAAGGAAAAGAGTCGGTGCCCTTAATGGTAAGCTTTTACAAAATAGTGTGTGGAATATTTGCATCTATTTTAATATTGAAAATATTTAATTATTTCGTTTGGTAGAAATTCGTGACGATTTGAAAGCTAAATACAATATAACAGACGATGATTATCATTGGATAGAACAAATGGTAATAGAAAAAAAACCTCATAAAGCAGGGCCACAATGGAAATTTGCTGGGTCCTTCTACTTTGCTACAGTTGTGTAAGTATCCTAATTAAAATATTGATTTTTAAGTGAATTTAAATGATAAAAAAGTATTTACTAACTCCTTGTCCCTTTTTTGTAATTTACAGATTAGCAATGATAGGTGAGTGATGCATTATTTGAATAAAAATGCTACAATTGCATAGTAGAAGTTAAAATTACATATTTATTTGGAATTGGTAACAAAACTTTCAGGGTATGGACATTCGACGCCCTCAACTTTCGGTGGGAAAGCCTTTTGCATGATTTATGCTGCTATCGGAATTCCGTTAGGTATTGTGATGTTTCAAAGTATTGGTGAACGTCTTAACAAAGGAGCCTCTGTTGTTATCAAACGCCTTAAAATACTTTGTCGCTGCAAGAAAACTGAAGCTACTGAAGTAAATTTTCTTTTTTACTTTCACCAACTTTCTCTCGTATTGTATGCATTTCCCTCTTTGCGTTTACACAAGCCCGAGAATTATAAAATTGTTCTCTCCACATTTCACGTATTTTCTCCAACTTTCACTTATTATTTTTTATTAA
Source organism: Tomocerus mixtus (assembly GCA_034694165.1). Taxonomy (NCBI): domain Eukaryota; kingdom Metazoa; phylum Arthropoda; class Collembola; order Entomobryomorpha; family Tomoceridae; genus Tomocerus; species Tomocerus mixtus. Next base: position 2,037 of record JAQFYC010000813.1, read on the forward strand.
TACACTTCATCATTTATTTTATCATTTAAGTTAGTATGTACTTTCTCTTCCTTTCACCTAAATTTTGAGATGTAAGGATTTACCATTCAGTGGTTTCGTTAAAAACAATTAATTAATGGGAATTGTATGAAATTGTTTGCAGATAAATCAGATGATGCTTGCTGGAATGCTATCCTCGATAATAATGACAACTGGAGCGTCCGTTTTCTCACATTATGAACGCTGGTCGTATTTTGATGCCTTTTATTACTGTTTCATTACATTAACGACAATTGGGTTTGGAGACTTTGTCGCTCTTCAGGTAATTTTCTAAGATAATTAATAGCCTCATCATTTTTGCGATTTATATTAGTACCTCATGAAATATTACATCTACTACCCATTAATGTAATACTACGGATAATTAAAGATGATTTAATTAGTAATAGTGCAATAACAATTAATTTTGTGAATAGAATGACCACGCCCTCCAAGAGCACCACAGTTACATGGTCTTAAGTGTTGTATTCATTCTTTTTGGATTGGCAGTCGTTGCCTCGAGTATTAACATTCTGGTTCTGCGTTTCATGACTATGTAAGTTGCTAATCAAGAGACAGAATTCAAGTAGATTCAATAGTTACAAGCTATAATATATGTATCGTGTCTGATGAATTGTTTTAAACGATTATAGGCAATCCGAGGAAATGCAACGAGAAGACACAACTCTAGGTCCAGCTTCACACAACGTTGTCACCGACCTAGATGTGGAGATAATGACACAACCGAATGAAAAACTGCTCCAAAGTGATATCACTATCTGTCGGAGCAGTAGTCAAGTATCAGTATGCTCATGCACTTGCTACCCACGATACGTATGTCTAATTACTTAATCTAAATCATTTTTCCTTTCTCTTTTAACACGGAAACACCATTTAAAACTTTCACATTAAAGTTTACCGACTCTTTGCATTTATTTTCCCGTGACTCAACTAAATGAAAAATTAGATTCGCAAGATTTTAATAATAATGAATATTTCCCAATTGTTCTAGACGGATTTACAAAATCTCTACAAAAGAAAAACTCGCTCCACCAGAATTTACAAACATGACACAAGTGGGACAGAAGAGGAACTCTACAGTACTGAGGACGTCCCAGCAATTCTTGAGAAACGTGCCTCGGTTTAACGGTTTAAAAGATAAGCCTTAGATAATAAATAGCCTTAATTCTTCATACGTTTTATTATATTTACTTAAATGTTTAACAAAACATACACACACATTATATAAAAACAACGATTTAACAATGATATAATTATTAATACTAAGGAATTTAAAACAAAAGCAATAATTACACTAATTATACCTACATCAAATCTATACATATATTATATTAAAATCTTTAATCTTTTCAACTAATATTCTTTGATTGAATAAATAATTTATATTATAACAATAAATAGCACGTAATCATCAATATCTTCTTCAACTCATCTCCAGCAAAATAAATATTATATAAAATTAAGCATTTATACTATATAAGAGATTTTTATCATTTCATATCAGCTTCCATGCTAATAAGGTATTTAGCATTCAGATTTCAGTCAGATCTTCATTTAATTAGAATCAGAACTCCCAAGATTCCAACCATTTCAATCCATACATGGTACTATTAGCCTCGCCAGCGAGAGGACCATTTAATCCATATGCCAATGGAGAAAACAAATAGAAACTAAATAGAACAAAAAATCAATTACGTCATTTATTTATAATTTTACTGTTTCATATTTTTAGATATACAATTAAATACAGATTAAATTACTATAAATATTGATTTTTGGGGTGAGAATAAAAAATTAACCTGTATGCAACTGCAGATAGGGAAATCCCATATAAAATATGATGTGATGTGCTTTTCGAATGGAAATAGCTAGTGAAAATTGTTGATGAGCAAAATAAGTAGTCCAAAATCACACCAGATAACATAGATGAGAATAAAAGAGCTGGAAAATAATGATGGAAGTAAAGAACTCGTCCCATTGTGTAAAATGGAAAGTAATGAAGCGCCCATCCAACGAAGAGCCAGCCACAGGCCCAAACTCTTTGATCCCTTAATTCTTAACAAATAAAATATAAATTAATTATACTTCACAATCGCAATTTATCCTTACATTTAGTAATTAAACATTAAGTACCTTTAACTTCAGGAGATTCGTGGTAGCCTCGTTGAGCTCTCCATGAGTGATATGCATACACAATACAAAAAAGCAATAATAACGCTAGATTCGCCCACCAAATTACTGGATTCCCTAACAAATACACACGGTATTGGCTTCCGGAAAAGTACTGTCCCTAAATTATTATTCGGAAAAAATCAGTTTCAGAATTCAGCATAAAATGCAATCATGAAAATATTTAAGAGTACTAGGTAAATTAGGTACAGATCATACCCGGTAATTAATTGGCCACTGCCAAGGACGAGATGTAACTTCTCCTTCTTTTGGTTTAAGTCCTGCATTTCCTTCAAACATGATCGTATGAGATTCTACAAGTTTTTCGACGAAAGTCGGTGCGTGAACTTGAAAACTAACATTGGGCACTAAAAACAAGAAATAAATTATGAAAACATTCTCCTCAGTACACCTAAACAGTAAAAATGTTTGTCAAAGTTGAAAATTCGACTGCTGTTCTAACTTACATCTAGGAAAATGGTTTTCTTCAACATTCCAATAAGTACTCTTTTTAATATCTCTCAAATTTGTGCTGCAAGAAACTTCCATTTGCTCATAAGCCCATTTAGGAAGTTGTTTTCCAGTTCCGGATAAAATGCAGTTGAGCAATTGATGAATGAAGCGGATTCTGCTGCTCACAACTGAAACGAGATCCCCCTTGTTCCCCCCTACTACTTCTATTCGCCAAACGTCATTTGCGTCTCCTGTCCCGTTTTCTCCGTAGCCTGTCACTTGCCAATGCTTTTTGGTTACTGGAGCTGCAATTCTGTGTGAATGGAGATTTCTCTGTGTCACTATATGCTCAAGTCTTACTAAATCTCCACTTTTGATAAGTTCAATTGGTGCGGATTCATCGTCCAATTTCGGGGCAGCTTCGTTATACTTTTTAATAATCCATTTGTTATTGTCATCTTTGTGAGCATACGTAGTTATCTATAGGAATTGTAAATTCAAAAATGTTTTAGTTATTAAGGAACTTGTCTCCTTTATGGTTTTGTTGTGTCTGTCCGTCCCCGTCTGTCTGCTTGCGGCATAACTCAAAAACGATTTGAGATATAACCTTCAAACTTTCAGGGTAGCCTATTGAGGTTCCTTTAATGGCACCATTGAAAAATGGGGTCAATCCACACCACCCCTTCGGAATTCTGACCCCGCCCCCCTTTTTTGAAATTGCAACATATGGCAAATGAGGTATCGTTGGAAAGCTGTTGACATCAGGAATACAACTATGAATTTTAATTTACCCCAGACGTGGAGCAACTTGAGATTTCATAAAAATTCAACCACCACGATCACTATGATGTTTGCCATGATAATCACATTGATAAACAATGCAATTAATTTGAAAATTTGATAATATTTACAAGCTTCTTTTCTACAACGTTCACGACGGTTTATTTATTTTGAAAATAATTATATTTTTGCTGCTAGAGACTACAGAGGAGTCAAATAAACATTTTACCTGTTGTTGTTTGGCCCCTATTCCTTCTGGATACAGATGCCAATGCGAGTGCAAATATCCTCCTCCAGTTCGTTGGCACTTAATTGTGATGAGGGCACCATACGCCACTTCTTTCGGCATACTTGCATTATATAATGGATTGCCTATTAATTGACTCTGAAATCCAGAACTGTAGAATCCATCCCCATTTCCACTAGATATCCCAAAAAGTAATGCATGATAATATTATCAATCTTACTCATATAAAAGCTTGTTAAAGATATGAATAATTATATGTTTAAAATTGTTTGCTGCCAAACCTTCTATTCAAAACAGCCAGATGAATGTAAAAGAATGTCACGTATAGAGCGATGGGCAAGGCAATTAGGCACAAGGCTCTAGCCATAAAATGTTTCACAGTGTAAGTCTGAAATAATTAAAGTAAAAATATTATATTATACTGTATTATATTAATTACACAGACGTTTGTTCTATTAGATGTCTATCAGTACACAGATACTGCAATACGCAAAATGATCTTACTATAGGTTGTGTCAAATCTCCTAGAATTTCCCAAAGCTCATAAATTGTTCGTAGTCCAATGTAAAGTACTGTAAACAGGCCGACAAACTTAACGCTTATCGAGCACGAGATAAAAACTCCAGTTAAGGCCAGCCAAGTCCACCAAAGGAAGGAAAACGGTCTGAAAATAAATAAAATAAATAATTTTTGCGATTAATTTCTTTGTAATGAGATAAGTAAGCCAAATTTTGAATAATTTTCATCCAATTGCGTCCCCACCTTTTTCGGTAAGTATAGAATTTGAATGATGTATAAATGGAGCCGCTGATAAAAAATAGAAGGATTGGGTCCAGTAAAATGTATTGCGTTAGTGTTAGCAATCCTACATCGAAAAGGATAAACGAGGCTCCTAAACATGCAGCTGTGGAAGATCCAGTCATTTCCCAAACAGTTAAATAGGAAAAAGGCACTAGAAAAGATCCCATTGCTGTGCAGCACTAGAAAAATAATAATCCTTAATTGAATATTTTTGTACAAACGCTTAGGTTTTTTTAGGAACTGAAATTGAATGAGCATTAATTGATTAGACAGTGTAAAATAAAATATGCTGTTAAGTTACCAGTCTCATTCCAAGGTATTGTGTTTCATTGTACTTTTGTCCAGGATTTTCAAAGGAAAAAGTTCCGTCGTAGCCAGTTAAGTATCCAAATAGGCCTACCATCATCTAAAAACAATACACAGCCGAAAAACATAATTATTTATGTAATCAATCATAGAATTTGGAGAAAAATAAGATTTTTTATGTTGTGTACCTTTCCCAAAGGAGGATGAACATCAAAGAAGAAAGTTCTATTGATGTACCAACTGCCCATTTTCCCGAAATGAGTTTCATCCCAACAAACATGATCTGGCTCTTCAACTTTATAAAATCTAGTTGCCACTCCAAGTGTTACAATTATAATAAATAGTGTCCAGGACCAATCACTATTCTTAATACTATTCTGATTTGTTACAGCAGATTGCTTTTGAACTGGAGTTTTTCTCTTATTTTTCGGTTTGACCTCTTGATCGTTACTGCTCTCTGAATCAGATCCACGGATTGCTGGTAATTGGTCCTCTTTATCTTTATTAATTTTGACAGGACTTCGCTGGCTGAGGTTTCTTGCCGAATCTGCAGTTTGGCTCTCTTGAACTTTAGGTGTGGATCCCCGACTCTTCCTTTTCCCCTTTTCCACCCTGTAGAAAATATAAAATTTAAATGCATATCAATCACAGATATTTGAATGCCAAACGTGTATTATGCAAGGAACTAAATAAGTTACGTTTTACTTACATTTTTGCAAAAATGCCAGGAATAAGTTAAGCAATAAGCAGTCAGCAACTTTTTTATATCACCATTGATCCAGAATCCAGAGTGAGACTTGTTGACTTGAAGAAATTGGCTTCCAGCTCCAGTTTCGCCTTTAGTTAGATATTCTGTGGATTAATAATAGCAATAATTAATCATATACTTAAGCCTTCAAAAATTATGCAACTCAATACTCAAAAACATATTAATTAACTATTTGCTAAAATTCTCATGCGAAACATACCGGGTTCCAATTTAATTCGGCTACGTTAATATTCACTCACACTTAAATGTATGAATTACTCTTTAAATTACCTGGATAAATATATTATATACATAGCATAATATGCATGAGTATGTAAATTAAAATATGCTCATAAAAATGCAAACGTCCCAGCCTGTGGAAAATTGGGGTTTCAAGGTAGAAAACATAAATTTTAGGTTTATACGTGTACATAACCATTGCAATAATCATTCATGTCCGATATAAATATTATCCTTATAATAATCTATAGAATATCTACCGGTGAAAGGCTATGCTTTGTTGAGTATTGTATTACCTAGTACAGGCGTAAAACACACCATTAAATTAAGTTGTAAACCAATAAGCGGTAAAGTTGACGCATTTATACCTATTATCCTCTGAAATTAATTTTTGTTTAATTGTTATTCTCAAGGACCAGGACCAGAACGCATGCATAAAATAAATAAACTACCTAGCTAAACAAGGTTTTTTGCTGCATTCATAATTTATATTATACTTGTAAATACTAATAAGTTGCTTACCACTATACTTATTTTAGTACATGATTATTTTTCAGCTGTTTAAAAATTGAGCACGCTTAAAATGCATTCAATATAACTTTAATTGTAAAAATCGTAAATTCAATTAATTACAGATAGAAAAAGTAAAAGTAGCATTAATAACACCTCCGGATGTACATAGTACATACTGATGAACTAATTTATTTGTAATATTTAATTTTAAATCTTTGTGAATGTAGATTTTTAAATTTTTAATATCTTAAATGTTAAAATTCAGTAAACTGACTAAACTCTGCAGAATGTAATAATTCAACCAGTATCCTTGCGTTTACTGGAGAATTTTTGATCGCCTTACAAAATTTTATTTTAATTTGTTGTTTACCTTTTATTTTGTGTTGTATTGACGGAACGAGAACCTGCTGCACACAGCAAACTCATCCGGTATGGTAAACAGTTGTCTTGTAAATGAAATACTAGGTCTGTGTATATGTATTATGCGAGATATGTGTACAAGATACTCAGATGACAGGCTAGCAAGGTGTATAAAATCCATTTTGCCTGACTTACCTTTTCTTAAGTATCAGATTCAGGTTTATAACCCATTTAGACCCCGAGGGCTTCCTAATACAGATAGGTTGATGTTTATAAAATATTTGTGGGTACACACATGCATTTGGGATTACAGTTTACCTGTGCGTATGGACAGTATGGAGTAAAGGCTAGTAATCTAAAAATACCAAAAATGAAATCGGTAACATGGGGCTATTTAAAATATTTACCTATTCAACTATTCACGTATAAATATGTACAAAGTCTAAGATTCTTAGATGCTAAAAACTTAACATTTCGTCGAGCCATCTAAAAGTGGATCAAAAAAATACACTTACATTATTTTCATACAGGTGTCAATTTCCTGTAATAATGTCAATTTATTATTTTTAAAATTTTAATTTATTTAATTTATTTATTTTTGTAGTCACAATTAATTCAAGACTTGTACCCTGAAAAACTATTATGTGCATATAAAAAGTGTATCCCAATTTTTTAAAATATCTCTATAATAATGAATCTGGTGTGTACCAAAATATTTAGTATTCATGATTGTTTCAATATTTGGAATTAATTCTTTCTGTTTTATAACCTCTTTTAATATGTCTTAAATTTTATTAGTATATTCAACGTTTAATTAATTAAATATGCATACTGCTTTTAATATCTCGTGCACATTAGCTTAATTGCATGCAATTTGCATTTTTCGGGCGCTGCTCTGCACTATGTATTTTGTACTAATAAAGTACAATAAACAGGAATATAGTGTAAGAAAGGAAATTATTTACGTATTGATTAGCGTTTTGAAAACAAACAAGACTACCTAACTGCAGGACTATATATTATTGCATGATGATTTACATTACATGTTCCAGATCTAGATTTACATGAATTGGTTTGCTGCAAGGTCGACAACTACTTATCAGGTAAACTTGAACTTGTCCAGCGGGTTTTGTGGCATAACAAAATCAAAATCTACCGAATGGATGTGTTTGTGACAAGTTTTTCTCTATAGGATTTCTATTGGCACAATAATTTCAAAACAGAATACTGTTTCCACACGCACACTCATCTTTCGTTCGCAATTCAATTGAGGTATTCTAAGTAGCAACAGGTATCTCATTTTATCTCTAAATTCGATTTTTCCCAATTTCTGTTTATCAGATTTAGTATTTAATTAATATTTCATCCCTTTCAGAAACCTTATATGCAATGGCTAGTAAACCTGTACCTGTGCTGTATTCCTACTTCCGTAGTGGGGCTTCATGGAGACTTAGAATTGGTTAGCTTTATCTCAATATTTACATTTTAACAATAACGCATTCTGTATTTCAGAATTTTTTAAATAAATCAAAATTTTAATAAGTAATATTTTATTCCGCAGCACTGGCGTATAAAAAGATTGATTACGAAATGAAAACAATCAATTTGCTTAAAAAAGAGCAGGTATAAGTTGGACAACTCATTTAATGTACATTTTAATTTAGATTTTATAAATACCTTAAAAACCCCAAGGCTAAATAATTCATGTAAACAAATATTTTTTGCAGGTGGGAGAAGATTATCTTAAAGTAAATCCTATGGGACAAGTTCCAACATTTATTATTGAGGGGAATGCTCTGACCCAAAGTGTAATTTTTTTTTAATAAATCGGTCCATTAATTATTTTTCCAATAAGAATATATTAAATATTAATTTTAATGGTTTTACAGCTGCCTATTCTGGAATATCTCGAAGAGATATATCCACAAATGCCTCTGATACCCAAGGATTCGATAAAAAGACAAAAGGTTCTCATTTTCAATATTAAGAACAATGTAAAAAAATAATTAATTTAATTATAAATAATTTTGGTAAAAAAGGTGAGGGAAGTGTGTGAGATTATCAACTCAGGAATTCAGCCCCTACAAAATTTATCCGTGCTGCTAAAGCATAGTGACGATCCGGAAAAGAGAACTGAATGGTCAAAATTTTGGGTGGAGAAAGGATTTCATGGTTAGATAATCAAAACGGACGTGTTTGTAAATATTATATATTATGTATTAATCAATGATAGTTGATCCTAAGGAAATATTTTTTATTTTAGCTTTGGAGCAAATTCTAAGCAAAAGCAGCGGAAAATTTTGCATTGGGGATGAATTGACTTGGGCTGATATATTTCTAGTTCCACAAGTTGCGTCTGCACAAAGGTAATTTAAATGTTGCACCATTTTCTGTTTTCAGTGACATGTACCTTTAAGCATGTTACCTTTTATTTTTGTGACCAAAATTATGCATACATACATTAAATATGAATAGGTCGACAATTTAAATATTTAAAATTATCGTTGTAATAATTAAAGGGATGAAAGAATTATTTATCTGTAATTATATTTTTTGCAGATTCCAAGTAGACATGGCTCTCTTTCCCACAATTTCAAAAATCAATGATACTTTGGAGCAATTAGAGCCCTTTCAAACTGCACATCCGTTTGTACAGCCCGACTGTCCAGATGATTTAAAGAAATGAAGACGGAATACGAAAAAACAAAATAAATATTTACATTTATACAAGGGTTATTGTCAGTTTAAAATTTAAAATAAAATTATTAAGAGTATATAAATAATTTTTGGCGTGTGATGAGAATTTGATATTTTTATTTTAGTTTATTAATTTGAATAACAGAAGGCATGAAAAAGTTTAATTATTTGTTTTTGTTGTGGTGAATATAGTTTTGGTTGGGTTTATTGCTGAAATTCGAAATATTTAGTCATGTAGAATTTAAAAAATTGTATTCGCGTTCATAATAGTAGTGATAAGCTGAAAGAAACTGATAAGTATTTTAAATGCAACAAAATCATGGTATTTTAATTTTTTTAAATTATCAATTGACAAATACAAAGAAAATAAATAAAAATCAGAAAAATGTATAAATAATGTAGAAGTTTTAATATGTATAGAGAGTATAAGTGCAGTCAATGTCGCTCCATCTAATATTCAAAAAACGTGGCGCCAAAAAAAACATGCTGGCTAATTTAGGCTAGGTCTCTAAACAATTTGAAATAATTTTATTAAAAAGTTTAGAATTTCAACTGCTTTTGGCTTGTAAACCGACATCATTTTGGGCTTATTGTCACCATTGTCGCTTCCATTTTCGATTTAGTGTTTTCGGTATCCAAATAATAATAGAAGTAAATAAGCGACTTATTACCAGTTATTTTTTTCAACTTCGAAATAATTTAGCATTTAGCCATGCGGTTTGCCCAAATTGTTATGGGACCTGCGGGTTGCGGGAAGGTATTTTATAAAGCCTTTTAAAACGAGAAGGCTATTCATTCTTTTTCATATTCCTAAAATACCTATCAATAATAAAAAATAAAATAGAAATAATCAGTAACTACAAATTTTAATGCTAACACATAGTCTGTTTTATATTTGTTTCAGAGCACTTACTGCAATTTTGTAGAGAAACATGCAGCTGTCACCAAAAGAAGAATTCAGATTGTGAATTTGGATCCAGCTGCAGAACATTTTGACTACACTCCGATGGCAGATATCAGAGATTTGGTCCAAGTTGACGATGTAATGGATGCGGAGGAGTTGAAATTAGGTTACCATACGATTTTTAATATTTACAAAGGTCTCCGTGATTTACCCGGGGAAATCGGAAAATGTTTCTAAATGTATTAATTTCTATTTTATGTCCAATAGGTCCTAATGGTGGTCTCGTATACTGTATGGAGTAAGTATTTCAGATTTAACTAATAACATTGTTTTTTTCTTAAAAAATTGTTTAGGAAATTCCAAAATATCTTATCTATAAATTGTATTACTATATTTATACCTAAATTGTAATGTATTACTTTGGCCGATTTTGGAGTAAGAAGCTTTTAGTATGACCTGCAGAACGCGATGATATCATATTTTGCGACTTTATTTGCTTAGATTCCTAATGGATCATCTCGATGACTGGTTATTAGACGAAATCGGCGGAGAAGGAGATGGTGATTACATCATTTTTGACTGCCCTGGTCAAATAGAAATATATACACATATGGACATCATGAAAAGATTCGTCAAGCAATTGGAAGATTGGGATTTCCGTGTTTGTGCAATATTTACCATTGATGCTCATTTCCTCACAGACGGATCCAAGTTCATCGCTGGGGCTATGACAGCGCTTAGCACTATGATCAATTTAGGAATTCCTCATATAAATCTCCTGACGAAAATGGATTTACTTAGCAAGAAAGACAAAAAGAATATCGAGAGATTTTTGGAGCCGGATTCCGAAGGGATTCTTATGGAGCAAGCAGAAACTTCTTGGAATAAAAAATTTTTAAGTTTAACTGCTGCAATCGGAAAAGTTTTGGATGATTATAGTTTAGTCAAATTTTTCCCGCTGGACCTTCGAAAAGAGTCTCATTTGGAAAACTTATTCATTATGATTGATATGATCATGGGTGTTTCAGAAGACGCAGATGTCAAAACAAAAGATTTTGAAGAGGAAGATGAGGATGAATAATGTTGATTGATTACTACGATCTTGTATGTATGTTTTTAAGTATTTTCTAAATAAACATTTTGATTACCGATTTTCAACATTTTTATTCCCATATAGGATTCATTCACATAACTAGTAACTATATCAGTTAATTTGCTTTGTGTAGTTACTTATTTTCCATATAGTAACTTTTCTTGAAAATATCGACGATAAGGCACAATATCAGCAAACATTTCCATTCATTAAACACATTTCTAGAAAAGTTATTTCAATGCACTTGATTATTGATTACTAGAGAGGAAATTACGTTTATTGCATTTTTCAGATAACAACATTTATTTAATTGGAAATTAAACTGCATCACTAAACTGCCCACTTGTCCGCTAATGTATGACAAAAATTGTTCAGTTATTGCTCATGGACGATTTGTTAACTTAAAATTAGTTTAGGCTAGCAAAATTAAAGTAATTATTATGTTTTCTGAAATTATGAAAATCATACAGAAATCCTCATGAAGCACATTTCTTGGTCTCCCTTTACCCCGTTAATTATGTATGTCACAATGCAATGGCAACGCAACAGTCTTCCTTGTATTTACAGGGATTTATGCTTTTGTGTAAAATACATCTTTCCAAAATCTAGGGCAGAAATATTTGACAAGTGTCAGCTGTTCATCCGAATTAGTGTCATAAACCAAATGCAGAAAATTATTTTAATCTGCATTTTGCAAGAGTTTCCCTGGATGTGGTCGTTATCGTCAATAGTGCATCACAGTTCCCAGTTCATAGTATTTAATTGATAATATCAAATTTAGTTTTTTAAATCTACATCGTATCGTATATTAAAGATGATAGAAGTGACGGCAAGACTTGTCCAAGGAGTTTATTTGGCAGGAGAAACAGTTGAAGTTGGGATAACCCTAAGAAATCCATCTCCCCCTCCAGATGCTAAATCTCAGTGGAATGATCAAGAAGAAGTTTTGGCCTGGGCGAGTGCCCAAATTCATTGTCACTGCTGGGTCAGCCAGTCCAGGGTCAATGTCCCAGATCAGCCAGCACTTTGTGCAGAAGAGCAGGCGGTGACGAATAGCAGAACATCTTTTGCTCCTTGTCGCGTTGACACATCATCAGGAAGTAACGGTGGCCCATCTGGGTCGGGAGGACTTGTCGGTGGAAATGTTACAGCAAGGGTTGTCCTTTCTACGAAGCCTTACATTCTATTCTGCGATCTGAGATTACTTCCAGGAGAAAGCAAAACATGTAATTTTTTTTGTATATATAGTTTTCCAGGATTGTTTTTGCCTATTATGTCGACAGAAAACTTGATCTAAAAAATTAACAATAAATTGCAAGAGATTGCTCGTAGAATGATTATCTTTGAAGATAATTAACAACTAATGAATTGCTAAAAATTTTCCTAACAATTCTTATTGTTTAACTTAATATTACAGTTTGGTATCGAGAGACACTTCCGGTCGAAGGTCCTCCGTCTTTCAGGGGAAATACAGTTAAATATGCGTATAAGCTTACCGTGGGAACTCAGCGAGTGAATTCTCCTATTCGTCTTCTGAGGGTCCCAATTAGGGTCCTGGTGCTTCAAGGTCAGATTTACTTGTAACTTGTAACACATTAAAATAAATGGAAATTTTAAACCAAATTGTTAACCGCAGTTATATTTTAATTTCAGAATTCACTGATTCTGCTATACTAAACGGGAGCGAAGACCTCACACCTTCGAATCCTTTTCTTTCCGACCAAGATAGGGAGTCTCCGCTGGATTCTGCTCTTCAAGTTCTTCAGGTCGTCACTTCCCAAAGAAACCAGAAATTTTACAATGTTACTAACGCAAGGGGTCACGTTGTAAAATTTTGTATCTTCAAACAAGCATATAAACTGGGAGAAGACATTGTGGGCTCACTGGACTTCTCTGAGTCAAATGTGCCTTGCATTCAATTCGCAGTGACTCTCCAAAGTGTCGAGGAAGTGACTCCAGAGTGTAGAAAGACAGAAGGGCAAAAACCGTCTATAAATTCATTTTCAAAGTTTCACGAAATGTGTGTCGGCTATCAACAAACTCATTTTGTGCTTCCAGTCCCCCTCCACGTCACTCCCAGTTTCTACACAGACTTGGTGAACCTTAAATGGAGATTGCACTTTGAATTCGTTACGAGCACGGCAGATAACAAGAGTTTACTGATGAAGCCTTTGGAACAGCCGAAAGTGGAAGACCTTGATGGACAAATATGGCAGGGTCCGAATTCTATAAACATTGAGACAATGGTCTGGGATTTGCCTATTAAACTTTATCCTAATCTTCCATCCTACTTGTCACAAGGACTTCAAATGCAAAATCAATATGAAATGAGAATTAATAACAGTGCTATAGTTGCGTAATTCCATAATTCCAATAAATGTTAAAGCTTGTTCATTTTATTTATCAATTTACGGTAGAGTAGCTTATAGTACAATCTATGTAGTTTATACATTACATTAATAAATAAATCATAATTTGCAAAATTGTACAATATTTGCAAAAGTTAACATATTTATTGCCAAACACTTTTTTACTTTTAATATAATCACTTCTTAATTAGTACTTTTTATTTTAGTACTTACAATTTTAAGTAGGATTTTAAGGAAGGTAATACATGACAATACATTTTTGGTTTCATTAAGGCACGATTACAATCTTGGTAACTAAAAATAGCGTATTCTACAGTTTACACTATTGCATTTTTGTTGCAAAATTAGTAATAGTATCACATAACATTTCAAATCTTTTCAAAGTCACATTAATTGTCATATTCTAAACCCATGGGTTCATTCCAATGTAGGTTCTAGCTAGTATATTTTTGTCTGTAGCTAAATCCAATAGAACTTCTACGACCTCTTCTTCGTTTAGCTTTTCTTTAGCAAGTTGTTCTTCTCTCCCATCCTTTAGCACTTTGGTGTAAATCTGCTTAACATTATTCAGTTTGTGAAGCTGCAATTCAATTTCCATTATTTTAATGGGGTTCATTCCCATTAGTTTGTCTTTAACAATTTTCAATTTCATTTCATTCATTTCCAAATTCTCTTGATCTTGTGGCAATGCTGTATCGTTAGAGTTTTCCAATGCATTTCTATCTTCTAACCAATTAACATCCCTGTCTTTAACAAATACTTCAACCACTGAAAGTATTTGCTCCGAAGATTGGCGTAGAGCTCTCCAAGCGTATATCATAGTTTCTTTGAACAAACCTATGTCAAAAAATGCAAATTAGAATTCAGTTTTAAGTACATAAATCATTTTATTAGGGAGAATCTTAGATTCGGAAGTATTTTTATAAACCTTTTGGTCCATACGGAGCGAGAATTGTTTGTAACTGAGGTGTAAGTCGGAAAGGAATTAACTCCGGAATATGAATGCGTGTGATTCCAAAGCCAAAGGAACGCCCAAAATCGATTCCAATGCAAACACCCGTTTCCAACGAAAATATGAAATTTTCCAAATGCCTGTCTCCAATTCCCAACAACCAATGAACTACGCACATAGTTGCATACGATCGAATCACATTTTCGCGAATTAGGAAATAGTCTTCAATACTGGCAGCTCTTTGCTTAAAAAATTCCCTAAAGAAGCAAAATGAAGGAAATTACATCATGATCGCATTTGCATTTGTATGAAAAATTAGGGAATTGCAGTAAAAAACGTTTATTTTACCCAAATTTTGGAACTTTTAACGCATTGAATTCCCGGATACATTTATCAAAGACTAGCGTTGCCTCCCCCCTACTTTTAGTTTTAGCCGAATTCCAGTGGTCAGGAACATCTGGTCTTCCTTCAGCAGGGCGAAGCCATTTCTTAAATATTGGCCAATCTTTGCGACTATCTTCAACACTTTTCCAAGGAAATATTATTCTTCTCATTGAAATAGTTTTTTGGATCCATTGAATGATGCCAAAATCTTTGTTGAATGGAAGTACCTGCAACAAGAGTAAAAACAGAAAAAAATGTGTTAATTAATTACTTAAAACTAGATAAGTTGGGTAAGTGTAATAGTGTAAGGCAATCGTTTACTGAGTAGGTCACAATATTTAGATTTCTTTCTCTGCATCTTGGATTGTCTTTAAATATTTCATTAGCCAATCTAAAGCATTGTTGTATTCTTCGATCCTGACGTAAATCGTCTCCAAATTTTGCCAAGAATTTATAATTATTCCCGTCATTGCTCAACATCGTAAAACTTATTGGCTCTGTAAGGGAACTTTCGATGGTGACCTTAAAGATACATACAGCAAAATGAGGACTCTGAATTATCTGCATCACATGCATCAATAGTAAAGCGAATAAAGTTGATTTATTTTATTTGATGACATATTTCTTACTGTTGGTTGGAAAGAAATTATTTGAGGATGCATCTCAATAACAGGTGCACAGAAAGTGTCATATAGTCCAGGGATTTCTATTCCTTCCCTGTGACCAGAAAAATGGAATTTAGCTAGCCATGGGGACAAGTCAGCGATGTTAATTTTCTTTGCTTCAGATCCACCCCTCACTATGATAAAACCAAAAATGAAAGTTCACAGAGATACAGACCATTAAATTAACGCAGTCGTAAAAAATTATATGGTTTACCTTTTTTGTGCATTGTGTCCGATGACTTCATTATCTCATAATAAAACACTTTTAAAACACTTTCAGAGCAGCTTTCAGTAGGTGGACTTTGTTCATTTGTTTGACCGTTAGATAATTGCTCCTGGTTCAGCTTTTCTATGTACTCCAAAACTTTTGGAAACAGCTAATCAGAGGAAAATCAAAAAAATGTTCATTACTTAAGGAAAATAAAACGGTAATTAACATGCATTTTATTGGGCAATGGAACAGCATCGTGTACCTCAGCAGCATAGTCATTGTGAATCTTCCCATAAATGCAAAGCCCATCGTCTAATATTTCTTTTAAATCTTTCCGGTATCGTTCCAACAAAATCAATAACTTTGGCAAGTTATTTTTGCTTCTCCGAATATCCGAGACATAATTAAACCGATGTTTTGGAAGTACAAGAGCAGATAAGGCTTTCGAATACATCTTGTACAGCTCCGGAAGCTTTGATCTATAGGAATGATTTAATAGTACAAATTACACAATTCTAAATTCTTCCATTTTAAGAAAGGTAGGTGTATATCTGATATTTTAGTCTAATTTTAATTTTACTTGGCCAAGATTTCTGGATATTGCAGCTGGAATGCTTGTGGGTAGTCGATTACTAAGCGGTCGATTAGGCCTTTGAGAACTGGAGTAAGGGAAGGTGTATGATGATAATTCGTTACAATTTGATCCAACCAGGGTAAAAACATCCAAGTCGGCACTAACGATACCTGTACCATGCATTTATTTTTAATTAACTTAAGTAATTTGATATATGTACGAGGTATTTATATACATTTGTTTGATATTTTAAGAAGACCACTATCGTACCATTCCTTCAAAAGCGTTTACAAGAGAAGGCCACTTCTCTATAGTTGCAAATAAAGTAGGAAACAGTCTAATTCCTTCAGAGCTGCCCAACTGCATTCCTCGAAGCAATGAATACAACAATTGTTTATGGATGTGTTCCTCATCTGCATATTGTTCTGGAAATGTACTTGAAATTAGTTTGAGTAGACGGTAGAATTTCATTGTTAATTCTTCTGCAGTTATCTTTTCGGCATTCACCATAGTTGAATCTATTAATTTTAGACTTCGGTCCACAGCTATTCCGACAAGTGTTTTGCTGTAAGTAATTAATACATGTCTTAAATAGCCATGGAAAAAATGACGATATTGATTATAAGTACTATTCATTGCACTGGCACTGATATTACGTTTTGGAGTGTTGGATATTTATTAAATTACCTATTTGCGGAATCATCCATTGCTTTTCCAACGAATGCACTTTTCATGAGCTTTTCGCAAGCTTTGGAACAATTTCCACTTGTACAAAATCCAAGAAGACTTTTCAGGAGATCTGCCTTTATTTCCCATACTATTTGTTTGTTGTCCACATTTACTTTTTCTATAAAAATGAATGTTTCATGGTAAGTTTTCAAATTAACAAAAAGCTGCGTTAATATAATTTAAATTACGTATTCTCTTCCAAAGTGAGGACCACATCTTTGCCCAATCGTCGTTTCGTATAGTGGTCATGAAAACGTCTAAGTGTTTAGCATACAATTTTCGGGATATGATTTTTTCGTCTTCTGAAAGGGTCTCTCCAACCGTTTGAACTTTCTTGAGACAATTCGTCGTCACCGGTAAGTTTTCGTTAATAATACTTAAATTCAATTCCCACAAATGTTGGCTAAAGTTCAGCAATTGGATTTCATTGAAAATGTAGTCCTTATTTTCCAGCATAAGGTCTTCCACTTCATGGCCAAGTTTTAATAGAAAGTAGTCCCTGTAGAATATGAAAAAGAAGAATATATTTTTGTTTGAAGAATAATGTTAACGTACTTTTTTTTACAGCAATATCAATGTGAATTGTTGCAATAAAAATACCTTTGCGCCACGATAACATCAACACTGGTTAATGGAGTATTGAGGCTTGAACAAGAACGTTTCCATTTCTTCATCATCCGGAAACTTTTATCTGTCACAGTGTTAATGTCAAAATTTCTATGCCAATCTAAAATGTCCTGAAGAGCGGCCGACTTCTGTAACATTAACAATTGGTCCTTCTTTTGGGGGAATGACAATCGATCAAAAGTCTGAAAATATTTTAAAGCGGACGACCAGGCACTATCTAACAAAGTGCCTGATCGCGCAACATTGGCAACATCTTCAATATTCTCAATTGCCGTGAGCAAGGCTAGATCCACTGGAAATCGTTCCTAAAGGACAATAGAAGGTTATCAGTGACAATAAATTAATGACAACACCAAAAAAGAGAATAAACTCGTAATTGTGTGCCTAACCAATAAAAGTTTCCAATTGTCTTCGGATTCTCGAGCAGCTTCAATAAAATCTTTGAATTTGGACACGACTTTATTTTCTTCTTCAGACTGATCCCGTAGCAGTATTTGAATTCCTGATCTGATTTGAAGTGGTAAGACACGTTCGACATAACTATAAAAGAATACCAAACAATTGACATGAGCACTTAGCAATATAGCTATGAAAAAGCAATTGTTCTTAATTATGATAATTACCTCGTATCTTCCAATAAATCGTTTAAATTTCGTCTTGTTTGGTTTTTATGGGCTAAGTTGTATAGCTGCTCCCAATCAGACATCTTTTCAAGGCACTACAAAAACAAAATGATGGTGCGGTATAACAGTAATGTGCATAATCGTCAATATCATCAATCATAGGAAATGAATTTGATTTCTTTACCTTTGTAACAGAATCCTCCCAGAATTGTTCTCGTAAGACGCTATTGTTTTCTGAATCCCTTTGTTCTGTCTCAAACATATCAGCATACTTATCACAGGCTTCTTCCAACTTCCCAACACTTTCGAGAGTCAACGCTTCCTTAGCTCCTTGGTAGACATCTCGCGAATTTACACTTTTCATAGTGGCAACAGAGAAAATATTTCTAAGAACATCGAATCCTTCGATATCTTTGTACAAATCAGCTATCCTTAACCACAAATCAGCCTCCGCATTTTCTTCACTTGTAGAAGTTTTAATTCTCTTACTGGTAGTGGCAACGGATAAATCTTTGTTGTGGAATTCCAAATCGTTCTCAAACTTCACAATTCCAAGTTTCTGTAAATCAAAAGTCCTGCATACAGAGGAAACTAAATTTGCTTGAATGGGAATGTTATTTCGTTCGCTCATTTCCAAAACAGCAGCAGCAAATTGTGGATTCATAACGGCAGAAAAGTTTTTGAATACGTTGTTGAAAGTAATTTGAGAATTTTCTAAAAACTTCTTCGTGTATCTCGGCTCTCCAATTTCCTCAACAATGCTAGTGTACAGAATTACGAGGAATTGTTTTCCCAGTTCTTGATCTGAGCGAGCTAATTTTGATACAGTGGCTAGCAAATCAGAATTGCTAATTTGTATGTCTGGCAATTCTCCAATGCGGTAACTCCGAGACAATTTAACTCCACTCTGTTTCTTCTTGACAGTTTCGATTTCTCGTTCTATTTGCCTTTCTTGTCGGTCAATTTCTCGTCTTGCGTAGTAATCAGTTTCCACGGGGGGTCTTTCATAAAATCGACGTCTAAGACTTGCTAATGGATTGGATGCTTGTTCTGGGGACGCTTCGTGTTGCATTTCTATGGAATTTTCTTGAGAAAAGTCGTAATCCATGTCCATACGATCTTCATCAAGTGACGAACTGTCGAAACCTAAAAAGTAGGAAATAGAAATATTTATGTTGAATTTATAACTGTAAATGTGGCTACAAATTATCACAAAAGAAAACATTTAATCCCATAACACGACTAATCAGATATTATAGCTAGAATTAGAATTTGCTCCGGTTCCAGGTTTTGACAAAAAATAAAACAAAAATTTCGGTAAACAACGAAATATGAAATACGAATGAAATACTTACTGGCAGAGTAAAAAATGTTTCATAATTCAATATTGACTTACTGGATTGATTAGTTGGTGTGAATTGCAAATTAGCCAAGGTAGCCTTAAGTAAATTCATCCCTTGCATGGCAGCCCCTTGCCTCTGACTAAGAATGGACGCTTGAAAGGGCTTCGGTAGTAAACTAAAACTTTGGGACGAAGACAATGACTCCGCAAAAAGGGGCTGGAAACTGGAATTCTTCATTCTCCACGACGTATCTAATTTATATTCTAGAAATTGACAGTCTGCTAATGGTTGGTCAAAAATCTTTTTCTTATAGTCTGGAGAAAACGCACATCTCTTCATAATTAGATCCAGGGATATTGGAATGGAATTTTCATCATCCCCTATCAATTCCATCAACTCCAATATCAATTCCGAAGACTTCTTCCACATTTGCAGGTTTGCAAACCAAAATTTTTGACTTTGCTCAATAACTTTTGCATCTTCATCATTGTACAGATTTACAAACATTTTTAGCAAGGCTTTACGAGATGAGGACAAGGCAAACCCTTGTTGGGCTCCGGGAAGTTGTGTGTAAACTTTAGAAAGGAGTGTGACGTATTCCACCCTTACGGCAGCGTCCTTGCAGAATAGAGCAGGCGAGGTCCATTTAACCAGTTTCATGATTTTATCCTCATTATCCAGATTTTCCAAGAGTAATTTAAATAATTCAACTCCAGCTTTAATTTCTAATTCTTCTTTGCATGCTGTTGTCAAAACATGTCTTCCATTCAGATCAGAATAAAAATCTTGCATCGTAACATTCGGGTCTTCTTGTTTTCGAATCATTTCCTTAAGAAGAGCAGGCAGCAGAGCTATTGCCTCAGAACGAAAATTTTGATTTTGTAGCAGCTCAAATAAACGCAATCTTTGAGTTTCAATAAAAGGAGTGTAATGCTTCTGTACCGCCGAAAGCATTATCAAATAGGCAGAATGGCGGCTCCTTTGCAAATCCAATTTCGTCTTCACAAGCGCAACGGCTCTATGAATGTGGTCAAAATTGCTATCAGCTAAGTACCTACAAAAATATGAAAGCTGTAGATTGTTCTGGCAAATAATGTCACAGCAAACTAGCAAAGTGTATCTTAAGATTATTACGAGGCAAAAGCATCAGCAAAATATGTAACTGTTTGTCTGCTAAAATCAACTAACCTTAAAGTTAGCCCAACAATTTCGCCAGCAGTTGAATATATATTTTTAGAGCCATTTCTAAAGCCTTTGCAAATCCTGTCAAGAAAGACGGCAGCGTCATCCCGCTTAAAAGGAAGTTTTTCTCCCAAAAGAACGCATCTGCACACATCCAAATACTTCTTGTCCACGTCCGGTCTTCTCCCAGTAAAATATTCTAAAGCAAATTCGCTTTCGGGATCAGTTACCCAATACTTCACAACAGACTGCAGAATTTCTACGTTATGATCGTAGACATCTTTTCTGGTGGCATACGGATTTGTCGAGTCCTGGGACCCAATGTTGTTGATTAAATATTCAAGAGCCTTCTTCACTGAATTAGAGCAGGGCTTGGCAACTTCATGAAATCCCAAGAGCATCACAAAAATATCTTTGACAAAATAATTTAACTTTTCTTCGCCAAAACACTCTGAAAATATGGCTTCCAAAATAGATTCGATTAAATGTTTTGCATACGGACGAATTACATCTTCGCAATTTAACATTGCTCCAATTAGAAAAATCTGTATGTTTCTGTGAGGTTTCTTATTGAAATAATTACATAAGTTTGTAATCCATCGATCTTTTATCAGAGACCCGTCGGTCTAGAAAAAAAGTATAAAATAAATATATCTTTGTTTTTCAATTAAAATATTGGTATTTAATATAAACTTTTAAGGCTTACATCTAAGGCACTTTCAAATGTCTTCATATGTCGCAGTGTTTCCACTAAAGATACCATGCACTCGTGTTGGTTGACTTCGTTCCATTCAAGTGACGACGACAGCAACGAATTTTTTCCTTCCGACTTAGCAGTAGCGCCTTCAAAAATACTTTTATAAAATTCACAGTTTTCGACAGTTACCGAAGAAGTGAAATCGAACTCGGTTGCCTCCATGGCCAAACTGCTTCCAACCAGGGCATCCCTAAATATTAAAAAACAAAAAAAAATTAAACCTCTTGTTATAAAATAGAGATATAAACTGACAAAAGTTAAAATGTAATTTTATTAACTTATTGTTAGCGCTAATTGCCATTTTCTTCTTTGAAAGCTCGTCGGCCGAAATCTTATTTGTCGATATCTTAGCTTCTTTTTTCTTTGCTTGTTGTTGAGGTAAAATAACAGGAAAGTTGTAAGTTATGCTAGTGTCAACCAGATTAGCCCATAATATTTGATTCTTCTGTTCTTGAAATACGTACGCGGAATAAAATTTCTCTCCTTGGGCGGTAGCCTTTAGTACAGCGGCAATAGCATTGAAAGAGGCTCCATTGCATTGAAAATTGACCTTTTTTAATTTTTCGTCCCTTTGAGATGGAACCGCAGTTGATTTGTAACTGCCAGATATCGCAATAAAATGTCGTAAAGCTGCCTTCGCTATTTTATTTTCATTTTCCTTCTTCTCCGTCTCATTCCAATGATTCACGTAACTTTGGTTGAATTCTTCTGACGTTAAGAAATCTCTATCGGTCTTGAGAGCCAGTAGTTCGAGCAAATAGAACCCAATGATTTTTAAGTTCCATTCTTCAATATTAGTGGGAGTTGATTTCTAAACCACAGGAATTACAATAAAAAATGAATGTAACTTATGAATAAATGTTTCCTAATGTTGATAATGAAATATGCTAATAAATAATTATTATCTCTTACAGAGTGATGTATAATGCTGTAGAAGTTATTTTTATAAAACTTCTTAACAGCTTTGTTGGGTAGTGATGAGATAACGGGAAGAAGACAAAATTTACATGCAGCTAATGTTTGCCGGCACGTTGGGTCATTCCTATTGCTGACGAGTTGGTATAAATGTTCAGCTATTTCCCCACCACCCTCAGACAATGTGGAGACCAATTTCCTCAGTTTGTATTGAATTTCTTTTTCACAAGAATTGTCCCCGGATTCTTGAGTTACACTAACTTGAGTAACTAATCTGGTAAGTATTTCTACTAGTTCCAAATTTTTTGGCATATGTTCATAAACCGATAACAGCTTAACAGCTATACGAGTTATGTAATTTTCTTCCTCGGTCCACTTCATTTGCGGCGTTATATACACTTTAACAAGCGTATGTACGGCAGATCTGAAATAAAAAAATGAAAGTAGTGATTTAATGTAGGAAAACGAATAAGGAGTCCGAATAAGCTTATTTTAATAACAGAACTTCAAATTGTATTGA
This sequence comes from Tomocerus mixtus, assembly GCA_034694165.1. Taxonomy (NCBI): domain Eukaryota; kingdom Metazoa; phylum Arthropoda; class Collembola; order Entomobryomorpha; family Tomoceridae; genus Tomocerus; species Tomocerus mixtus. Next base: position 25,238 of record JAQFYC010000813.1, read on the forward strand.
ACTTACATAGAAATATTCACAATTTCTTTGTCCGACGAGAGAGCAAATAGGCCAAAGAGGTTAATCAGTTCAGATTTTTCTTTTAAACTCAGGTATGACACGGTCATTATATTCGACCACCACTGAGAGACTTGCAAACTGTTTCGACACATATTCAGATTAATAGAGGCTAGTCCACCAAGTATACGAGCAACTATTCTCCTGTCGCAATTCAGCTGCAAAGGTGTCCAGATGGCAAGAATGCTGTCCACAAGCTTCGTCCCGAATTTCTTTCGCAACTCTTTCTTATTTTTCACAGCCTGAAGTAAATTTTGAGCTAGGCTCCCAACGTTTTCCATGCTAACTCTATTTTTCAGTTGGTCAAAGTCCATTACATCTTCACAATAAATTAAAGAGGGAAATAATGTCTTCTGGAAAATTTCTCCTTTTGTAAATTTCTGGTACAATTTCGTGTCTCGACTCGTTACAGTAGTTGGATCGAATATAATTTCTATCAATTTATTGCTCTGGAACACAGGAATTTACAAATTAAAATCATATTATACATGGTCACAATTTGCACTAAAATGGAATTTTTTAAAATAAAATAGCAAATCTTTATCCTTACCTCTAACTTTAAAGAAATGCATAATTCAAGCATACATTGCAGCAGCTCCGCCATACGAAGGGATATTGGGACAGTCTCCAAACCACCACCCTTCCCTTTAACGAACAAGTTCTCTAATATGAAATTCCAAACTTGTTTGCAAAGTAGCAAAACTTCTGATTCGTGTAGAACAGAATCGACAAACTTTCCTTTTGTAAGAACGACAAGCCATCGTACAATACTCAAATGCTGAACCACATTAGTTTTAGATATTTTGCTCACATCAAAGGTCACAACAGTAGCACATTTATGTACCACAGAAGGCAGCTCAATACTGTTCCATAGTTTGCAAAGCTTTTCCGTCTGCATGGAGCTTGCAAAACGTTTAGACAATATCAATGAATTTAACACCACAGATTGCCTCATATCAACTGGAAGATGAGTAAAAAGGTTTTCAAGGCGCAAAAATATATTTATGGCAACATTTCCCAAAGATGACTCGAAATCTTCAACAGGTTTTTCTAAGAACAGTTTTAAATCTTGTAAATAAGTCGAGTCTGCTAGATTTAAAATTTTTTCCACAGGGTAGCCACTACTGGTTACGAATGAATAGAATTCAGTTGCTTGAAGCAAAACTGCTGTAGACTCTTCGAACGATACTGGGTCGTTTCTTTTAGCTTCGCCAATCGTTTGCAACTCTTCTGGCGGAAAAGACCGTAAATATTGTTCCAGAGTTCCAATTCCTGTAAACACATATTATTCGATTGCTTTATCCTTGTTTTAGTTTGCATGACACAAAAAGTAATACCATAGGATGGAGATGTTTATGCTACCTCTGATTACAGGTCCCATTGTGGTAACAAGTCGAATACATTCTTGTCGGCATACAGTTTCGATTCTCCCAGCTTGCCTGAGAAGCCAATTGACAAAGTGCTTTAAAGAGTATCCTCCAACATCATCAGGCTTCTTTCGCTGTTTCATTTCCTACAAAATAGGTGCAACAATTTATATTTAGAAGCTCCCCCTTTTTAAAGAACTAACTATCCTGTACATTTAATTTGTGCATTAAATAATATTATAAACTTTTAAAGTAAACGTACAGTATTAAAAAGATCTTGCTTCTTGAGAATAATTCTTTCTAGATGCTTGATTGCCTGCAAAGCGCTTCTAATGAGAATCGTATCAATTCCAAAACTATTTGACAATGATAAACACGTAACATATGAATATATTAGCTGTAGAGTGTAAACGTTTCGCAAGTTATCGTTTTCACGAAAGTCTTTGTAAATACTGTTGAATCCAAGAACAGAACCTAAATAAAAATAATAATTATGATTACATTTACGTGAAAGAAGGCAAAATATGTGAGTTAATTTAATTAAAGTTAAAATGTAGTAAAGATAAAATATCACACCTTGCCTATACTGCGGAGCAGCATGAGTGCTTAACGCAAATAAAAACTTCATGACAGCATTTACATTCTCTTTGTTGTCATGCTTGATAGCCCAGCTGAAAAACTCCGTAAGACAGACACCGGAGAAATCTCTCAGTGGAGCATCATTGGATTGAGTTAATCCATCCTGAAAATATCAAAACGCACAAACTGAATATCTAGATAGATAGTAAATAATCGCGAGTCAGCTTCTAGGATATTACACAAACTCAATTGGGTGAATAAAATAAAATAATGGAATATACTTGTAAGTAGGACAATATTCTGTATGTTACTCCAAATGCAATACTCAATACACATGTTTGTAGAACACATTGTTATAGTATTGATTTACTACTTTACCATAATAATTCGTAGCATGTTATCACTATATGGATTATCCTTTCTTGTAAACCAGTGGACAACTTGAATTGCCAAAGGATTAAATAGTTGACGGACAACGACATCCGAATCACATCCAAATTTCAACAGAGCTTTGAATAATATTTTGAAAAGGTCACCATGTTCAGAAGATCCGGTTGTCTTTACAGCTACAAGAAACAAAAGTTTGATTAGAAATTTTATCATTTTGGGCACTTAAATTTGTAGAAAGCACTTGTAATTGTAATTCAGCTTTATTCAAGGGACAAGTTAGGCCATTCAATTACACGAAATGAAATCAGTAACTTGAATAACGGTATATACCATATTTACTAAATTGAGGAAACACTTACAAAATCCGAGAAAGTACAAAATAAGAGTGTGAAAAAATTCACAGGCACAGGATCGCGTCTGTCTATCACTTGCATTGTGGCATAAGTCCAATATACGAGGCAAAAGTTTATCTATAATAATAATAGATATAAAGAGTATTAGGCTTATTGGCCCATTTCAGCTCACGCGACGGTGGCACCTAAAGCAAAAGCACCTTTGCCAGTATGTAAATAATTAAACCTTTTAATCAATTTATTTACGTACCAAAGTAAATGTCGGGCTTTATATCCTGAAACGGCAGAGAATATTTGAGAAATGGTTCCTCCGTTGATAAAGCGTTTTTGATATCATCGCCAAGTCTTATTAGATGGCCGTAGGAACCAAAAAGATGAAGTAATTTTAGTTGAACGTTTTTCAATGTTGCGTCGTGGAATTCCTCCTTTGCCCTTCGAACTCTCCGTTGTCCAATTTTACTTTTTGACTGGGATTTTGTACTCAAACGTTTTTCTTTCTCTTGATGAATTGTAATTAGTTCTTCTCCTATTGAAAAGAATAATCAACCAACTTGAGACAATTAATTTCAGTTATAAAATGTATTTGCATAAGCACTAACTTACGACGATGAAAAAGTACCCACCAGCAGAAATGAAGTAGGACTTCCATATTGGAAACAAATTTTCGACTAATTTTTCCATTTCAATTGCCGGAAGTTCGTTCATTTGGAACCATCTGTCAACGGTTTCGATACCACTGAGTGCCAAAGGAAAATGGTTACGCCCCATTACAAACACAATCTAAAAGATTATATCAGTATAATATGTAGTTTACACCCAAGGAAATATGTGCAAACAACAATTTTCGCTTATTTAGTACAATTATTTACCTTGGATGTACTGTGAAGTGAAGGTATGTTCTCCATTATCATTTTGTCAGGAGCAGAAAGCCATAATTCTAGTACCGACAGTAATAAATCGTCCCGAAATTCTTCTATTCGTATACCAAGACCTTTTAGGAAAGCGGTACAATTAGCGAATACAGATCTTCGTTCGGGAACGTCCTATAAGTACCATTATATTAACAAACATAAGGAAAAATGCATCAGAAAAACATAAAATATACATAAAACCCATACACAAAATTAAGATAACTTTGATTACCTCAGAAAAGTATTCAAGTTTCTCCGTCATTTTGAAAATTAATGACAAAATTTTGTTGAAGCCACTGACTAGTGGGTTATTTTTTAAGTATCCTAGGATGTCATCAACGAAAAATTCAATCCATTTAGCAAATAATTGAGTGTTGGCTTTAAGAACGAATGCCTGAAGAAAGTCAACCAAGTTAACAAAAAGTTGGAAGTCCCGAACGACATTGGGTTTCGAATTGTAAATAGGATCCGCAGAAATCTAATGAAGGAAGTAGACCAAGTTTCAATATAGTAAATTACCAATTTACAAAAACTAATTGAAAATCTTTATTCTAACTGATTTGGCTAATATCTTTGGGTTTTACCATTTCCAATGAGACATTTTCTGTATCTTCAATAAATTCAAGGGACAAGTCCAATTTTCCAATTGTAGCAAGAGTCCATCGCATGAGAACGTCGTAAATGGCTTCAGTAACCTCGTTATGACTTTTCATTAACGACACCCAAAACGGAGCGAAAGCGTCAACTGATTTAAGAAGGGGATGATTTTTTGCAGAAAAGGAACTTTGATCACCGTCTCCTTGGTTTAGCGACTCGATTAAAATATCCAGTTCCAACTTTGTGGGGGATGCAATAATATGGTTTAGGGTTTCATGAAATACTCGCTCGATGAAGGGGAGAAAATATTTATGGTGCTTCGAGTGCAGACTCTGGATAACATTTAAGAATGACAAGTGGGAGTAGGGTTTGCTTTTCTCGCTTAGGTTGGGAAAATTGAGGATGAGGAGAGAAGTCAATTGCTCAACGGTCATAAGACGTTGTTGAAAGGTTAGCATACTATCGTCATCCGAAATCTTAGTGGCGCGTAGCATACTTCCCACAGATTCGAGATACGTTGTGATAAGAGTCATTGATCCACTGTATTTATCAGTCACGGGCATGTTGAGCCTAAAAGTATATAAAAAAGGAAAATCTTAAACTGTTCCTAAAATGAATTATGAGAAACTTAATAGTCTTAGTATACTTACTCAACAACAATGGCTTCTATGTGTTTCATAACGTTAGAGAACAAATTATCTGCAATAATTGGATCAGAGCACACATCCAGCAACAAACCAGCACCTTTTACGGCAATTGTCAACTCATTTCTCGAGCACTCCTTGTTCATCAGGCTTGCATTAAACCTTTCAGTAAAAAACTGCAAAATTCGAAAACGAATAAATACCCATATAACCCAGTAAATATCATAATTCCAAAAGGGGAGTCGTAGATTAACAGAATCTAAATACAATGCGCTACGAAATTAGCAAAAGAAAGATTAATAATTCTCAAGATGTTGCCCATCATGAAGAGAATTATATATATACAGCTTGCATGATAGTTATACTAGTTATTTACGAATTTGATAGGATATGCAACATCATAAGTAGATTAGATTTAGTTATTAACATTCCTTACACTAAGAAGCTTTTCCTGAAAATCTTTGTCCTCTTCGTTACATTCTTCCGTCAAGCTATTGGTTTTTATAAAAGAAGTGATGGCTTGCAGAAAAGTGTACATTGCTTTCTTCCCAACTCGGCTGTCGTCAGCATTTCTAGACGAAGACCAAGCTAATAAATCCTCGTACCACCGACTGTAGTTGTCGTGGAGAATTTTGCAGAAATAAGCGCTGCTTCCATGATTGCCGATGAGTTCGATCCCAGCTATCAAAGGAAATTAAACTTCAAAAATGCTCAAGAATGTATTTTGATTTGAAGAACTAAATAAATAAATTATACCTCTTTGAAATTCACGTCTCTTTAGCTTTTTACTCTCCGGATTAGTGTTTACGATCGACAGTTCAGGATTAATAATTCGCTCCAGTATTTCACAAAATACGGCCCAGTTGTCACTGTAGGATGCCATTTTGTCTCCATGTTGGAAGAGAATTCTGTCCGTTCCTTTCAGTACGCCCAAAAGTATACTGGGTTCCATTTTGGCATCCACTGATTCTACCTAAAAGTAGTAAGCATTAAAATTGCATAATTATTCCCTTGAATTTTGGGCTTAAAGTTTCAACGTTTCATTTTTATGATCTTTTGTGTTTCTGACCTGTTGCTTTAGGACGTATATGATTATGTTAAAAAGTCTCTCAAAATTTTCCTTCTTGTCAAAAAAGTCATCGAATAATGAGGCAACTACCCCCAAAAGGTTTATTATTTTTCCCCGTACACTTGGAGAAAACTTGTTTTCAAATGCCGCTGTAGTAAGTTCATGGTACAAGCTGTAGGCATCGAAGTCGGTAAGATTAACATCAGAACCAAAACTTTCAAAAAGTGCGATCAGCGTGTCCACAGCAGCTTGTTGAATTTTTGAGGATTCTTTTTTGTTGCTCCAATATATCCCACATATTGACTGAAATTTAAAAAATAATAATATAAGATATCATTAAAAGCCAAATATAATAAATTATCAAAGATAGTATTGTAGATATTATTACATTGTAAATATTTAAATAGAAATTGTAAATATTGTTAAATTGTAAAATATTCATGGAAAATCCCATTGCACCTTAAATAATCCGCAGAAAGGAAAAACGTAGCTCTTCATGTGCCTTTGCTGTAGAAGCCATGATATAAGCCGAAATGCTTCTAACTTGGCGTTTTCAAATTGCTTAACGCATATCTTTTTCCTCAGGAACACTAAGATACCATCATTTTCAGCAGGAAATGCCAACCCCAAATTTTGATCTGGCAAGGGTAAATTTCGTATAATTATACTTACACTTTATTATTACATATATGTATATATATTTGCATTTGCATGGCAAAGCATAGACAGATGACTTGTAAAACAAAGCAATAAACTATGTTTACATTACTTCCTCCTTACTTACCCAATTTGGAGTAGTCAATCGGTCCCTGGAAAAATGTGGTAGCATCTTTCATAAGCTGCACTGCAAAATCTGCAGTCGAAGGATCGCAATCTGGACTGAGATGTTTTACGATATTGTCGATATTCATTCTTTTAAGGATTAGGTCATTGGTGGCCTAAATCAGCATTCGTTGTGGTTAGGTAATAATCTCGCAGAAAACGACATCAAGCTGCAAGTATGAAGTTACCGATTGCAGTTGATTGCTCTGATCTAAAACCCAAATTAAAAAAATAAACATATTTGAGTATAAAGATAGTATACAATACTGCAGTATATTTTAAAACTACAAAACTGAAAACAAGTTGAACGTTTTAACATTTTCAAGAATTTGAACACCTTTGGTATACCCCAACCGTACTTTTGTAATTTTATTTAGGTGTTTAATAAATTATTAATTGTAACTGAAATGTCAAAATTAGCACTTAGCAGATAAAAAATCTTTACTGATTGAGATTGAACTGAAGTATCCAGCAGTGCTCCGTTCATTCCGATTTTTCCGACGAGTTCCGGTATTCGATTTCGGTATCCTTCTTCTGATTTGATTCGCGTTTTATATTTACTTTTTGCATTCAATGCTGCTTTGCGTAAACATGACAGAATATTCCCTCCAAACTGTTTGAATATCAATGACGTCTACAAGTGCTAAACATGTGACTTTAGACAAAATTTTGGAGCCACAACACAACAGTATTCGACAAATGTTACAAAATAATTTTTTAGATTTTTGGCTAATGTTATTAGTTTGGCGAAATAAAATAATAAAATAGTTCTTCTAAAGCATTTAGTTGCTAAAAAAATAGGATATTCAAAATTTGGACGTGTCGATAATTTTATATGGGCGAAATGGCTGCAGCCATGCTGAGTCATCAGAGCACAACGGGATTTTGTAAGTCTCATAATTTTGAACTTTTTATGAAAAATTGATTTAGCAAAAGATAAAGAAATGACAATTTTTGCTCAAATATAAATAATAGATGTAGAGTATGGAATTAACGTATTGAGATCGAGAGAAATTATTTTGTCAATGGTCAAATTGGGATTTTAGATTGTATGTTAGCAATGTATTTTAATATTTTTTGTTTTTTAACAGATAAAGCCCCAGTGTGTAAAGGATTGATAGGGGGGATGTTACTGCCGTTTACAGCCATACACATACCAATGATAGCCCACCTTCGACATTATTTAGCATGTGAAATCCCTCAAGTACTGCTGTCAAGCCAAATTTGGCGAATCCTTTTTAATCGTCTGACTTTCGTTCATTCGAAAGATATCTTATGTTCTGTTCTGGTCATTTATTATTTCAGGTAAATAAGGCTGATCAACTGTGCAAGGCACGGTATTGATAATATTATAAATTAAAATGACGAATGAAAATTTTGTATTTACTTTTCGTTTTAGAATATTTGAGAGAAGAATGGGTTCCAAAAAGTTTGCTTCGCACCTCATAGGAACGTGTACAATTTCAACTGTATTAGAAATACTTGTTATTATGCTTCTCTCTCAATTTAATATTGATTACCACAGCGGGGGATTTCTTCCACCAGGAATGTAAGTAAAGAAAATTCAAACTCCTTTCGTCTCATCTATATAATTATTAAGAGTTTACATTCCTGGAAATTACTAATCTCAATAAAATGATTTTCATTTAGGTACGGATTTATATTTCCTTTATATATATACTATTTCCTGGACATTCCTCAAGTAACGGTTACACACTTCCTCGGTATCCCCGTAACTGGAAAAACTATCACTTACCTACTTGGGCTTCAAATCGGATCAACAACAGCAGCAACGGCCATCTCAGCATTATGTGGAATTGTATGCAAATTATAAATTAGTATCTACAAAGATTGTCTGTTAACTAAAGCTATAATAAATAATAAAATAAATGATAGCTTCTACTCATAAAATAAATGACCTTTTATTTTAGGTGGCTGGAATTATCTATCGACGTAACATCTTCAAAGTTCAAAAGTGGCTCGCAGTTCCAGATATAATTGCCAGATTTTGTGATAAAGCATTGGGATGGCTTTTGTATTCCAAAGAACCTAAGGTGAGTCATTAGTAAATTAACACTAGCAATTTTCAATTTCCGCTCCGCAATCTACGGATGTGATAAGAGGATAGGATATGGTAACAGTTTAAAATATTGTTTCCAGTATATTTTACATACTATTAAATGTTGCCCTTATTAGTTGAAATTATCAATCTCATATTTGCACATAAATATAAATATTGCCTTGTTTCACGTAAAACTGTTTTATTTTACAACACTATTGATATTAATAACTTCATTTTGAGGCAATACACAACAATATAATAGTTATACTTACATGAATGCAACTACTATTTCATTAATTACTGCATAAAACACGATTAAAGTTGATAAATAAACTTAAATGTTTGTTAGCAACTCCACGTGGGTGCCACTTTGGAATTGCAAAGGGCAGAACAAGCTGAAATGTGGGAACAACAGTATTTCTACAATCGAGCACAAGATTTTCGCCAAGCAAGGGGACAAGGATACTCTGAGAGATTAGTGGATGAGAACCACGACGAAGGTATATTAGGACAATTTTTCCGACAGAGACGAGGAAGAGGAAATGACCCTGGTGCCGAACCTTCAGATGAATTTATCCAAATCCTAGTAGATATGGGATTTGACCGAGAAAGAGCTGTCGACGCTCTTCGAATCTCAAGCAATGATTTGGAAACAGCCACCAGCATTCTTTTACGACAGTGAAATGTGCACAACAAAAACCGAAACCAAAAATGGTATGCAAGAATTTTCACACTAAAGTATAATTTAATATCAAAGATTTCCTACAAACTGTAACAAATGCCCCGCCCCATGGAAAAATATTTATTTATTATTTCTTTGAACTATTTGTTTTCCAAAAAGATGAACTAAATAGGTAACATCAATGAAAATGTATTGAGTTGTTCAGTGTTCAGTTGTGTTGTATGAATTTAAAATGAGGGTTGTCCATTACTGTTTACTAAATATTAGTCAGCTGCTATATTTACTTAAATGAATTTCACTTATTAGCTTTCTGCAAAATGTGTGGTGTCTTGTACTGTGAGTTATAATTAATAATAAGTTTCAGTGATAGATAATTTTTTATTTATTATTTATGATTTAATCACACAATCAGTTTAGTCAAATAAATATGTAAATAAGAAAGAGTGTTAAATATTAACTGAAATAAATATAATATGTGTGTTGATATACTTCCATACAGTTTACATTACAGGGCTATTTGTGTAATAATTTTTATATTTACACATTTATACACTCACATTTAATCAGCATATTTTCTAACATTGAGTTTTTTAAAGGACACAGTTAATCATGCTTTTTACGGTAATAGTCTACTCTAGCTTACTAGATTACTAGATATGTACTTGAGACTTGAGTGCAAGTGCAGCTATCGCTAAACAACCTAATCTAATAAGATCAATTTTCAGCGCAAAATTCTATAACTTGATAAGAAGATTGTGCTTACAAAAGGAATCCCCATTATTGCCCATTGCCACTTTGATGGTAGCCAGAGGGTTATAACGCTTTTTTATAGTATATTTGTTGCACAATAACCTAAGAATTTAACAAGTTTAACTTAATTATCCTTTAGATAATTAGGATAACACCAGAATTTTTTGTACATACAGTTATCGCAGTTTATACATAAATATTTACCAACTTTTAATTTCCCCCAACAGGCATTAAAGGAGAATACTACAATGACTACTATTTTTACCAGGCCGCACAATATGTAATGTTTTACTTGTTTAGTCCAGTCCACATTCTTGAAATGTCAAAAAATTGTCTCATGTTAGCATATTCGTCCGTATACAAAACATTATTAGGGTTTGTCCAGTCTGGGATGAACAGAGCTCCAATGGCGAGGAGAAATAATGGTAATATAAGAATAGAGATGACAACTGGAGTTCCGGCGGCTGTGCCCAATTCTCTGAGCCAAAGAAGTCCCTGGGCTGCCACTCCAGCAGCTGCAGGAAGATTTCTGTCCAAGTTAATCAATGGAGATGGTCTAGGTGCAGGGTCTTCAACGTCAAAAAATGTATTCCTTGCTGATTCAACTGGTTTAACTAATATAAAAAATAGTGAATCATGTTATTAATTAAAAGCTAGTAATAATTAGTAGTAGTTCATTTAGACTTTAACCTCAAAAAGTTTACCTTCACTTCTAGGAGTTATATTTTCTGTATACATCTCAAATGATTTTACGTGCGATTTATTCGTTGATTCATAATCCTTGTTTATTCTCCCTGTACTTCTATACTTAGAATTTGATTTACCCGATACGAGTAATAAGTAGCTTAAAAATATCCAGGTTTTATTCATGATTTAAAAATTTAACGAAGTATAAAGGTTAGGTTTTGGCAAATGTAAAAAGAACGTGAGAGAAATAATAATGATAGAAAACGGTTCTTCGTTCCTAAAGTACAAGTCCTTTAGTACCTGCGAAACGTCAAGACACGGAATAAATGTCATTTGGTAGGAGCCATGCTTTTTTGTCCTCTGATATAAATACTCAGTGAATAAGAAGATTCGGGAACCCGGAAATGTCAACAAGGCGTAATTGAAACATTCACTCATTCCGTCATTCCCATAAAGTAAACATGATTATAATCGTAAATAAAAACAAATATATACGAATTGTTTGTTTGTTTACTAAGCAAGCACTTGGTAAATAAATGCTTAATAAAAAGATGTTTTTATCAAGATGCACACTGTTTAGTGCACCTTGTTAGCACCCATCCGGCGACAACTTAGATTCTGTGTAATAAAGTAGAGCCATGCCTTACATACAAACAATATTCTTTAGAGTATGAGATACAGGACAGACAACTGTTACACTGTTACCTACTCTCGGTCTATGGAAACAATTATTGTAATTTCTGGTACAATATACAGTACTGTAACTGATGACTATGATTATGATGGGATTAGTTGAACAATTTCAATTCATCCGACGTTTGTAACTTTTGCATGACCCATTTGCATGAAAATGAATTATACACTTTTAAGATTACTTCTTTTTTGAACGTACCTGCTACAACCTACCCTTTATATCGCATTTACTAAACAATTTTAAGGAGCATTTAAACAAATACTATTATCTAATGAATACTAAATACTTTATTGATTAAAAGATTGCCCATTTATGTCGCGTTAATTGAAATAGGCTTTTAAATTACAATTTCTCTTTTAGATATATATGTGAAAGATGCCAGGTATCGTAGTTTACTTACTAGTTATCACAAGAATGTGACCCAAAGAATTTAAATACATTTATTGAAATAAAGCTTTATTTTGGTATCTTTTATGACACTTCATTTGTATAGTTGGTGGTTACAAAAATATTTTAGTACACTGATAATATTATTACCATATTTTAAGGGTTTCTTGGGATATATTTTCTTTTCATCACCAAATTTGGCATCTTGTAGTTGGATTTGGTGCCGGACAGTTCCAAGCATCTGCAAATTCTACAGAGTTTTGCAGAACCCCCTTGACCCTGAAATGACTTGGGCTGTGAACTCCTGTCTTGATTTGATTAAGCAACGCTTCGGGTGTATAAGCCCCACACCAAATCTGTTGAGTAAAATAATAAATATACATGTAAAGATAAGATCTCCCTTCTCTTTCGTTTCTATAAGCTAAAGTTAATATAGTACTGAAATAGTTCTAATCTTCTAATTCCAATTTACAATGGAAAATTTTATGAGCTCTTTTGAATTATAAAACTTCATATCTGGCAAATAATTAATGCTAATAGTTTCCACAACATTCTGAGGTTAACAAAGTGCTAAATGACATTTGTAAATAAGTAATGTATGGGATATAAATTAGCTATTACTCTACTGAACTACTAACCTGAGCAAACGAAAGGAAGAATAACTGTTCTGGAGTGTACTCCAACCCTGGAAGCTTAGCTTCTTCGCCGTTCTTGGCTACGTATGCCTTGTAGGCCGCAAATGATTCTCGGACTCCTCCATTGTCTGCAATATTCTCCCCAAGTGTATTTCGGCCATTTAGCTAAATATTGTAATACATAGAACATCGTTACAATACAATACAAGGTAATATTCTTTACATAAATAAGCGAAAAATTTCTAAAATGCAAATACACAATGGCTACAAAAATTACTTTAACAGGTTCTCCATTTTCCTCTACTAAACCTTCCCCTTCATATTCTCCATACTGGTTCACAAAGCACTCGGCCTTTTCTATGTAGTTGGAAAGAGTGGTATCGTCCCACCAGTTATTTAAGTTACCGTCACCGTCACTTTGTCTGCCTATAAATTTGCCCACATTAGAAAATTCACAATTCATCAGTTCATTAAGATATACTATTTCAAGTTGAAAGAATTTTCCCTATTCAAATTCTATGCCTGTTTGGAATGTATGAATGTTTTACAATCAGAATTTTGAGAATAAATAAATCACCTCTGTCATCAAATCCGTGAGTAATCTGAAAAAGTAATAAAATTGAGGAGCTATAAACCATGTCGAATGCAATCTGATAAGCTATAGCATTACTGATACTGATAAAGTACACTTATTACCTCATGTCCCATGACCATTCCAATGGCACCATAATTCATGCTCCTGAAAATGGATTAATATATAATTTTAGAATTCATACACAAATTACAATCAAATACCCAGTTAATTTTAAATTAGTTAAGCAAAAAAGCTCTTATATAAATATAGATTATTTATTTGAAATTGTAATATAACTTACTGGATAGGTTTACCCGCAAAATAGAAGGGAGGTTGCAAAATTCCGGCTGGAAAACCTAGATTATAATTTGTGACACATCATTAATATAATTGGTAGAGAAACAGAAACACGACAATAATTCAGATAATTTTTTTACTTTAAACTTACTGATGGAATTGTATGTAGATGAATAGAATGCATTGACGACAGTTGGGTCGGTCAGCCATCTGAAATAAAGATTTAAGATATTCTTTCAATAAATTCATGAGTACAATAAACCATATATCATTCATTAACAATCAAGCATTTTCAAATTAGCTAAATATACAATTGCTGACCGATTTGTATCTTTTGACGCAGGAAGTTTTTTCAAGCTGTCTGCCACGCGCCACTGAATTGCATTCAGGTAATTCCCAAAATGACTTGTATTAACAGGTGCACTCAACTATATGCAAATAATTTAATATATTACAAAAATTATCGTTACACATTACAAATACACACTTATACATGATTTAAAGATCATGCAATCATCGCTGCTATAATAACTATCATACATTTTCAAGCTACAAATAAAATGTTACCGTACATCTTTATAGTACTCATCCAGTGCTGTAACATTCAAAAGCCAATCCGGATAGCCAATGAATTGTTTCATAGAAGCTGCTTTAGCTTTAGCTTTAACTCTGGTATCCTCCTCCCCTATCCATTCAGTATCGTCCAATATTTGGAGAAAAGAAGTTCTCAAATCTTCAACCATGACATCAATCTATTTAGGACACAAAATACATTTATTACTGAGAATCTGATTTGGTTTTCATGTTTTAGAATTCAAAATTTTTAGTAATTTTTCTAAAATATTTAACTGTCTATCTGTATATATTTCTAGGGGACAGGGTATTATGGCATACACTGTATTTTAGTACAAATAAATATTGTAACACAGATAGTTTTACTTAATACAACAAATTCCATAACTGTAATGTAAAACATCAATTTATCTTTGTTATATTTAATATACTAAAACGAGTTTATCAAATCAATAAAGTGGCTCCTAAGAAAATACTAAAAATGCGTATTCACCTCTGACAGAAAGTCGGCACCAAAAACTTGTTGCACATAATCATATGAAATTGCCAGTCCATAATAGGCGTTAGTTGCGTCTGCACAGGTTTTCGGTCTAGTTGTTTACAAAATTATAAGTGAAGATCAAAAACAATTATTTATGTAGAGATATCACTATCTTTGTATCCAGATTATATTTTGCTCTTATTTTTCATATTGTTACCTTAAAGGTTGAGTCTGGGTTCCTTGCGTTGCTCTTGTGTACTTAAAGAAAATCTCTCTTAAAGTTTTACTGACATCATTACCAAAAGTAAAAATTACTCGCCATTTGAGATAGTTAGCTATAAGAGAAACAGACATAATTAATTTGATTTTGATACATAATCCCATTGAAATGTAACTACCAATATCATTATTACATATATTATATCTTTGACAATTACCCTCTACCCATGAAAATGAGTTTCTAGTGTTCACTAAAAATACTTTGCTAATCAAAAATTAAAAATCACCCAAATCAGATTCTTTATCTTTCAGCACTGTCACTAATTGAGAGAAGTAGTCTGGATCCCTAACGATCACTCGGAGAGTTGGAATATTTGGAGGAGCATCAACAGCGAAGGCTCGTTCAATGTAGTTTTCCCAGTTGATCAACTGTAAAATTTAATTTTTTTCAAAATAATATTACATTTGTCCCATACAGATATGGAAAAATATTAACGATAAAATCTCTGAAAATGGAAATACAAATAAAAGGTTATAAATGTAGGAACTAATTAAAGGTTAATATTTAATGGGACCTCAAGAATACTTTACCTCAAAATTATTATACTTTGTTTTGCCTCAAATATACTAATTTGCCTAAACTATATTAATTTCCCTCAAAAATGGGGATCGACTGAACCAACACTTATTTTCCCTAAACTAGTATGAATTAAAAATCTTAAAAATGGAGCACTCTAGTAATCCTATAATGATAAATGAAAATTATAACATTTTTTGAGGCGTCTCATTTAAAAGTAAGTACTTGTTGAGGCGATCCCCATTTTTATGGTGTATTAATACAGTTTAGTTAAATTATATATTTGAGGCAAAGTATCATATTTTGAGGTAATGTAAGTACTCTTGAGGTCCCAATAAATATACACATTAATTAAACTAACAAAATGATTAGGATAGAAGTCAGGTAAGGTAGGTATACTTATAAGTTCCTTTCTAATTTGAAAAGTGAATAAAATACCATACACCATAATTTTCCTAATAGTCAAAGAATGGGGTGAGATAATTACTTTAGTTTTTCCTATTTATTTCAGGAGAAGTACTATCACAATGTGATAAAATTATACCTGATGTAATACATATAAAAGTGTACTAGATTAAATAATTTTCAAATATTATTAAACACTTGTAAAAATTTTTTAGCATACCGGGTTGGTACCGTCTGCTGGTGTCTCCACAAGAGCTCCAAACTCTTGCAGTTCCATGGGGTTGTACAATGCTGTTCTGTTTCTTCTGTCTTCAGGTGCCGTCATTATCTATTGTGAAAATAAAAAAGCGAATTTAAATATTTTTCTTAACACTTTCCTAAACTACTAGTAGTATTACCACACAGCCATCATAATGCATGGAGTGCAGAAATAGAAATGTTTTTGAATTTGAGGGAAAATACTTTATTAGTACACTCTCACTCTTTATAAAAGAAGGTTATCTTAAGACACAGTAGGGAAGAGTAACAAAATATTAACTATTGACTTTATATAATATTGAAGTTAACGTACCTCTGCAATGCTCCTTTCGAAAGCCACAATTTGTGCAGCAGGATTTGTCTCTGAAGGATAAATTTCTGCCCAAGCTTCTTGAATGAGTGTGGTGTAGGCGGCTAAATTATTGTTACCCGGAGGTGCAACATAATAAGCTCGATTCAATCCCAAACTGGGTTGGTCAAGCTGAAAAGTTAATGTTCAAAATTAATTAACATATACATAATAATGTAAAATAATTTAATTTGTTAGACAATACAACAGTTACTAAATGTGCTGGAGCTGGAGCGATAATGTAGTTTTAACATAGCATACAAGTATAGTATAAGAATGATAGAAGGGTACCTTAACACATAGTTATAAATAAACTGCTTACATATGCAACGTAGTTAGTAGTATTTTCCTCGTCTAAATCAACATAAAGATTCAGAAGGTAGTTTCCGCTAATTTGTCTGCGAAGTTCTCCAAGTTTATTGCCCAGTTCCCCTGCAGGAATAGTGTTCCCTATTAGCTCGCCTATTTTGACTGTTAGAGCGTCCTTATCGGCCGAGGTTGTATCTGTACAATAAAGAAAAAGCTATGAAAATACTCGAAAATCTTTTACTTGCCTAAAAGTACAATTAAAATTTAAAAATTTATTACCTTGTTCTTGATCCACACAAGTACGATAATATATCTTGGAGTTTTTAACTGACTCTGGTTCAGTTTCCACAACTTGGCTCTCAAGGATTTCTGATTTTAATAATATACATATTATTATACTATTATTAAGTTAATTAAATTGTTATATTTAGCATTATCATGGCGAGGTGAGAGTTCAGAGATGTGGGCTGAGAATGAGATGCAATTTTGGTAATTATTAGTAATAAATTTACTGCATAATTAAAATCTATTATTCTACTTTATATTTTTCAAAGTACTATATAATAAGTACCTCCCATGTGGACGCTTAATTCCTCTCTAAGAACATTGAACTGACTCCAAGAAGAACTTGTGGAAGGAATGGGATGTCGCTTTATCCAACCCCCACAAGAAAACTGGTAAAAGTCTACACAAGGATCAATAGTGGTGTCCATGGCTCTCAGTAAATCAGCAGCAGCCAAAGAACACGCTGGTGTTGAGCAATATTCTGGAGTAGGTGCTGGAGTAGGAGCTGGAGTGGGATCATCCTCATTGTTTTTCTCTGCAAAATATTATTTAAGTTTGCTTTAATATGTAATACATAAAAATACTGAAGAAAAAAACTGAAGAAATTACTGTCTAATTTGACTCCAACGACAATTACGGCAATCAATAAGCCAACTGCCACTGCTGACACTACACCCAGTACAATGGACAGTTTTTTCTCCTTCGGAGACATTCCATTTCCGCTAAAAATTGAAAATTGTATAATTTAAATGCAAATCTTTTCATGTAAAAATGCATATGCATTTCCAATAAAGACTTAAATAAATATCTAAAAATTACGTTATTATGTTACGTTATTACCTGCCCATCTTATTGTATTACAGAGAGAGATGAAATTTAAATGGTTCGTAATTGCAATGAATATGAAATTAGTAGTTGGGTATTGTTTGAAGGCAATTTACTGTGTATTGTAAAATTAAATCCCTGGTTTTCAGTTCTGGGATTTTTGATTATTGTAATCTACTAAGTTTCATTATCCCTGGCTTACAGGTATTTATATGAAAAAATGTGTTAGATCACCTCCGCATTTAATACCACCCAGGTCAAGTTAGTCAAGTAACGTTCATATGTACCTGGTCATACAACGTATATACGCTAAAACATTTCCAATACTCATGATATGATGAGTAAATGGGCATGGGTTCATAAATTACATTTAACACCTTAATGATGTAATAAAAATTATATCTTATAAGTTATAACCAACATTTATGGCCGACACAATGCAATCATTTATCACAAAGCTACTTTGCTTACTCCCATTATTAATTTGGGAAACAACTTTATAGGAACGCGTTGTCTGTCTGTCTGGGTGTGTGTCTGTCTGTGACCTAGTTAACTTTTTAAATGCGAACTTTCCCAGTCTTGTTTTCAGAAGTTAGTAGCCTAGGTTCCAAGGACCAACATACTGACAATCAGGTCATATCGGTCCACGGGTCATTGAGTTAGGTCAATTTGAATCCATGGAGGTGTGGGGAGTCATAAATACTCTTATGGAAAGTCCAGTAGCATGAATATATGAAATAGTATGTATATATGATCCAATAGCATGTTTACATATTATAGCACAGCAAACAATTAACATGATACGGTTGTAAGTATGTCTCACCGTACCTTAAATTCACTGGAGCATTGTGAGATCCTACTAAAATGCTAATAACTACTTAATAGTTTAACCATTTTGAATTTTGTTTTCAGTAATCAATACATGAAGGTGTCTACCTGTCTCTCACATCCCCTAAAACTGGAGCACTGTGATTTCACTAAAACCGCAAATAACCTTAAACGGTTCAAACTTTTTGAATTTCGTTTTTAGAGCTCATTATATAGGTATGTAAATCTAAGTGTACCCCAATTTATTAGTGAGCATTGTTCACTTCACAACTTTGTTTACCATGGTTTATTAGAAAATATATGTATATTGGAATGGTGCAAATTGGTACAATCATCTTGATAAAAGGCTTTTAAATTACTTGCGTTCATGTGAAGTAATTCCCGAATAAAGCATAATCTGAGTTACACATTGTAAGTGTTCAATTTGACGAACGTAATATTAAAAATCTGATATAAATGCTACGTCCATGATGCTATTCAGCTAGAGTAATTATCAAGTGCTTATCCTTACAGACGTAGAATATTTATTAATCTGTCTAATAATGAGTGAGTCAACGAAGACGCATTATTTGAGTTCATCAGCGGTATTTGTCATGGGCTGTCACCAACTCTCGCGCTGCATAATTGCAATGTTTGTATTTATCCAAAAAATGTATGTGCGCTGAATTTTTATTGTATAAAAAAATTTACAAATGCTTAAGCATCGTGATCGTGATATGTATTAATAAGGCTTAAATCAATTTACAATTAGTGTATAATTTAATATTGTGTTTCTTGGGGCATATATATCACTGGATATCACTTCGTTAATGGATGGAGTCGAGTCAATGACTAATTCGGAGTAATTAATTACACTTAGTGGTTTATTGACTCATTCATTGTTTCGTGTCATTGGAGTTGATAAATAAGCTTATTGACTATTGATTGCATTATAATACGTATTGATCTTTTCTGTAAAATGTTATTATGTAATTTCTATAAATGAGATTATCTGTTGCGTGTCTGGTTCATTGTTATTTTTCTCCAACACAAACACATGCAAACAAGCATGGAAATATTTCATTTTTCATGAACCAAACCTTTATTTAAAAATTTAATTTTGTATATAAACTAATACAGATATTTACATGTAAGTACTACATCTCTCGCTGTTAATTTGCCACTTTCCAATGAAATTGAATTCCATACTAATTGTATAACTAATTAATGTTGTTTTGTTGTGATTACTAATTTCATCCCTCATTTTATGTAACAGCATGAATTGACGCATAATAGATCATCTGACGTTTATCACACAATCTGTTAATTAAGAATTTGCAAAAAATTGTGTAAATATTATCTAATACACAATATTTACCCAATGAAAATTTCATCCATATATAGATCGTGATTATACCCACGATCACATACTCTTAGCTAACTATAAGGTCAGAAAGATTGGCATTTATACATTTTGTGTTATTGATGAATCTAAGTAATAATTAAGCCTTAATACTTAAGCTAGGTAACTTGACTTAAATATTTTATTTTGGTACTTGAAAGATATATTCGTTGGGGAAAACTATATAATGTTTTCAGGCGCGTAGCCTCAGATCCCTGCTGGGGGGTGCTTTGATCAATAATTTTGTACACATAACGTATTTAATGCTATAGATTGTGACAGTGATTTACAAGTTCATATCTTTTCATCAAGGCGGACGCAGAAAATAATTTCGGGGTAGGCTTG
>JAQFYC010000814.1:0-45624 GCA_034694165.1 Tomocerus mixtus
TCATTTGTACCGGAGGATTATTTTAGGAGCTGGATGACCTAGACTACGGGGACATCTTTTTGGCTAGCCCTGTATGTGATATGTAGTTAATAATACTGAACCGTGCACTCATTTTAAGTAATTTCAGAGATTTGTCATTATCAGTGTCCCACAAACGCTGACACGGATTGGGATTCGGAATCACCAGATTAGGGATTGTTAGTACAAAGCATATATCATTGTCGCATGAGATTATCTTTATAAGAGTTTTGTATTTGTGTATGGACCCCTCAAATAAAGACTGGACTGGTTTACCTACTGTAATTCATATTTGATTACTGAAGGATTAATGATTTTGATTACTCCGTTATTTAGGGTATAAAAACTCCTCACAGAATTACTAGAATCGCTTAATATCAGTCAGTGTATGTGTATGTATCTCATTCTCATGAATGATACAATACACCATAGCACTGTGTTTAATTGTGTAAGTACAATAGTTTTAAGGTAGATTACTCCATAATGGCAAGATGGGCATACATTTTTTCCTTGCTACTTATTGTTCTTAGTGAATATCTAATAAATGTCACTGGACAAAGTGGAATTTTGTATCCACAAGAGTCTGAGACGCGTGATACTCGCTCATTAGACGGAATATGGCATTTCCGAGTCGCTCCAAGAAACACTCCAGATATCGGCTTTACTGAACGCTGGTTTGCCTCTCCTCTTGAACAAGTAATTGAAAATGAAAATAATTTTAGTATCTTTTAGTTATAGTGCTTAGAATCTAATGCTTTAAAACGTGTCCATAGAAATATGAAGGTAAAATTACACTATTAAAAATTATTTGTAGACTGGAGATGTGGAGTTGATGCCTGTACCAAGTAGCTACAATGATATTACACAAAGTCGAGCTATTCGTGATCATATCGGTTATGTGTGGTACGATAGAGAGTTCTGGGCACCTTCAGCCTGGAATGACGGCAGGAGAATCTTTGTTCGCTTTGGGAGTGTTAATTATGATGCCATAGTGGTGAGTTTTAAACAAACAATATCGCTAAATATCTCATTAGTATTAGAAACACATAAACTGCCAACAAGATATTCTTACAGTATTTCGAATCAGACTGTAGTTCCATGTATTCATTACAAACTCACAATCAGTGCGAATACTCAATTTTTAGGATCTTATTTTTCTTAAGATGTTTTAAAGAAGTTAATTATTTCGCATTGTTCTTTTAACAAATGCAATTAGTTTTTCTTGCATAATTGCAATTTGCACATCACACTTAAGAAATGCAATTAATGTTTTCAAATAAGCTTTCTTAATTTGATTACATTTGATACCGCACCTTTTCCTAGACTATGACTATATGTACATTAAAGAGGGGTGTGTGTAATCGGGAGTTCTTCATAGGTTGTTTAGACTATATACATAATATGTGAACTTTTTTATTACTTAAAACCTAGTATATCAATGGGCTACAAGTGGTGAGACATGCTGGAGGTCATCTGCCATTTCAAGCACAGTTACAGGCGTTATCTTTTACTGGCCCAAATCGTATAACAGTTGCCATCAATAATACACTCACCGCTGACACAGTTCCCCAAGGCTTTGTTCAACATAAAACAGGGTCTCAGTAAGTTTCATTTTTGCTTAAGCGTGTTTCGGATTTAGTGTATATTTTTAGCTTATACGTGCTAGCACGTAAAATGTAAAAGCAGATTAGTGCACCCAATGATTTCTAAAATGCATATATACCATATGCCAATTTCATACTATTATTGCCGTACCTAACACCAATTCATTAATGAACTTCCCCGAACGGAAATATGAATGTGCTGAAAACATTAATTTTCTAAAATCGTATATATTTAGATATCCACCTGGATTCTTTATCATGACAGACAACTTCGACTTTTTTAAATATGCTGGCATTCATCGTCCGGTCGTTTTATACTCTGTCCCTCAAAACTACATTGACGATATCACAGTCAAAACAGAAGTGACTAGTGGGACAACGGGATTAGTACTTTACACCGTTGATACAGTTGCAACCGGGACGCAAACCATTTCTGTCTCCCTAATAAACAAGGTGGGACAGATTGTTGCACAAGGCTCAGGACCGAGCGGGGCCCTTACTGTTCCGAATGCAAGATTGTGGTGGCCTTACACCATGGTCGACAATGATAGCGATGCTGGTTACCTGTACACATTTGCTGTCACATTGACAATTGGTGGGACAGCACAAGATGTTTACCGAACTAAAGTCGGAATACGTTCAGTTAAATGGAGCGCTACAAATTTTCTTATCAACGATATACCTTTCTACTTTAGAGGATTTGGAAGACATGAGGATTCCAACGTAAATTAATAGGATACTTACTCAAATGTTTCCAACTATTTTAGTACAAAATTATAACTTTATTTTTCCATTAATTAATGCAGATAAGAGGTAGGGGCTTCGACCAGGTACTGAATGTAAAAGATCATAACCTCCTCAAATGGATGGGAGCAAATTCTTACAGAACATCTCATTATCCATATTCTGAAGAAATTCTTGATCTTACTGATAGACTAGGAATTGTTATCATTGACGAATGCTCTGCAGTATCATTGACGTAAATATTTATTGGGCTACCTTTACTCAACAAAGGCTATAGTTATACATTTATGATATAATATAGTTTCCAATACAATACATACGTTCTTTTACTTACAATACCTAGTGAATTTGGTCCTGGGTTACTGGCAACGCATAAGGAAGAAATGAGACAATTAATTCAAAGAGATAAAAACAGGGCTAGTGTGGTTATGTGGTCCGTAGCCAACGAACCAAGATCAGAAGTGGCGCAAGCTGAAAACTATTTCAGGTATCATTACTTAATTTAAGGTATTTTCTTAATTAACACCCCATTCTCAGGGGTTAGTAGTATCAATTTGTAACTTTTGAAAACATTTTAGAGAAATTATAGCATACACTCGTGAATTGGATGTAACTAGACCAATTGCAGTTGTCCTATTCACAAATTATGCTAACGATAAAGCTGTAAGTAGTATATTCCTACCTACTATACTTAAATGTACTATAAGTATTTTATTCCTTTAATTCTTATCATGCAGATACGTGCATTACATAATATTTAGTTACATTTGTATCGAATAATAATAAAACCAAAATTTGTATAGGCCCAATTTGCAGACATAATAGGCCTGAATCGTTATCACAACTGGTATACAGAACTGGGACTTGTAGGATTGTTGGATGGAACTGTTGAGCTTCAGGCTAGAACAGAAAGTCTTAACTGGATAAATACATACAGGAAACCTCTAATCTATTCTGAATACGGAGCCGATACAGTCGCTGGATTACATATGGTAATTAAATTACTATATTACCTAACTTATCCCACAAATAATAAAAATGACATAGATCAATATATACATGATTGTTTTATTCCGTTATTCAATTCAGAGTCCCAGTTTCATTTTTACTGAAGAATTTCAGACAGAGTATTTAAGAGAACATTTTAGAGCTTTTGATTTTCTACGGGCGAATACATCTTTCATTGGAGAAATGATATGGAACTTTGCAGATTTTATGACAAAACAAGGTATATGATTATTTACATGTTATCCCTACATGTATGGTTTTAGTAAAATAAATATTCAAGGAAATTGTTAATCTTGCTTTTATGGTAATAGAAATTACTCGAGTTGTTGGAAATCGTAAGGGAGTGTTCACCAGGGATAGGCAGCCTAAGGATTCTGCTCATTTGTTAAGATCAAGATACTTCCATTTGGCCAATGAAGCTAGCTCATATCCAGTACCAAACGATTTGCACACATTAAATCCGGTATACACTGTTTCTCGATGTGAGGGTGGAGATGATAGTGATACTTGTCCGATTATCTAGTCAAATTAAACACTTTACCTGAGATAGGAAATGGAATGGCGATAAATATAAAAATATTTAGCCGAGAAAGGTTTTATTCAGCACAGAAAATATACCTATACATAATTTAATGAGTGAATAAACTTTACATGTAAACATTATATGGAATAGCAAAACTGGAATTTAAAATGCATTATGGAAATCTTTAATAAAAAATGGTGCTCTAATGCAAAGACTTGTTTCTTTAAAGGGGACTACGGCCCTTCAAAAAGTAGGTCGCTTTCTTATTAAGAATCTTCATTTATTTTCATGTATACAGAAATGTATTATATATTTTATGTGCTTTCAATCAAGCCCTTTTCCTGACAACAAGATCTAATTGAAGTGGTTCGAAAGCTATAACAATTTGAACTCCAGGTCTGAATTTCAATTTAGTGTCCCGTCGTTTCTCCACTGAAAAATTTCGTGCCAAATGTGCAAAAAGTAATTTCAGGGATTCGTAAGCGAAGCGAACGCCAATGCAAGCTCTAGGTCCATGTCCAAAAGCAGCAAATGCATAAGGGGGCAATTTACTTTTGTTTTCTGGGAAGAACCGTTCCGGTTTAAACTCTTCGGGGTCCGGGTAGTACTCGGGATTTCTGTGTGTTGCCCAATTGCAAACAAACACTGTGGTTCCCTTCTTTATTTTAATATTATCATGTGACCAATCCTTCATACACTTTCGTTCTGGTCGGTATAACGGGGGACCGAGGCGTAAAGTTTCGTTGATGCAGGCTGTCAAATAGGGCATTTCTTCATCTCTGATGGATTCATGATCTATTTTCCCATTATATTTCTCAAAAACATCATCGACTTCCTTCTGTAATGTTTCTTGGACATCTTTATTTGAAGCAAGGTAGTATAAAAGCAATGTAGAAGTAGATCCGGATGTTTCATATCCACCTAAAAACATATTAATTGCTTGAGAAATAATTGTTTCTTCAACTATTTTCAGTCGTTTGTAGTCTGCTGTAGAAGTTCGAGCAATTAGTTCATTAAGAATGTCAACGAAATCCGAAGACTTTTTCTCTCCACTCTTCCGACGGGCTTCTAAAATGTGGCGAAATGTTTTCTCAATAAGCTCACTTGGTCCAAAAGCGGGGGCAAATTTTGACAGAGCCGGAAAGGTCACTATTTAAGCGAAACATTTTCGGAAAGAGAACGATTAAATATGATCAAAGTTCATAATTTTTCATAATTTCATTATCTGTATTAACTAACATGTCAAACTGTACAACCAATCGGGAGTAGTTTCTTCTCCCATAAGCCTTCTAAATGCGGCAGCAAAATCATTGTCTGGGTTTTTGGCATCGTCCATTTGAAGCCCTAAAACACTCCTTGTAAACATATCTATAAGCCATGTCGTCACACGCCTGTAAACAAGTAAGAGCTAAAATAATTCTCAGGCAACAATTTTTAGTACTAGTCTAATGTACGTATGATAAACTTGTATATTCCACTAAAATGCACTGTACTTTCTAGTATCTATTTTGAGGCGGCCATCAATGCATTCGGATTTTAGGTCTTTTGCAAATTCTTCGGCACTGAGAGCAATAATATTGCTCATAGTTTTCAACTTAGCCGTGGTGAACATCGGGCTTAACATAGCCCGTACTGTTTTCCATTTCTCACCTACAAAAATCAACAGTAGACCATAATAATACAGTACCTAATTACATCTTTACTATAAATTGTCTACTACTATGTACAAGTAATACAAGTGAAATTATGTATATTTTACTATTATATTCATATACATAAATATTATACCACTACTACATGTAGGTACTAATTCTAATATTTCTCATAGCCCGATCGGTGCAAATTAATGTAGATTGTATTCATTAATCACTTACCAGGCAGATAGTCGAGAATTTCATTAAAAATGACAGAACCAAAATCCATATCCCTTCTATCATGAAAATAATCGAAATGGCGAACTAAAACCAGTCGTATCAATTCTGGGTCGGCAATATGAACTTGTGGATCTCCACCCTCGTAGACCTTAAATGCAATTCCAACAATTAACTCAACAATAATTACTGATATTAATATTCCGACGACATAATTCGTTCCATATTCCATTCCTATTTCCGGAAGCTCTGTATGAATACTTTTTGTATTACACACTATTGCCTATAAATACTATTCTGTACCATAGGTTATACTTTTGAGTAAACTTGTATAAATTATTCTTTCATTAAAAAAGTTGGATGAACATACCCCCCAAACAGGTCCATACTTCTTAAATCTTTTTACATCTTCCAGTTGATGAACTTTTGCATGAAAATTGGGCACACTGCCTAGAAATAGAGAAGGCTTGACTACGGGTATTCCACAAGCTTCAAGAATCCCATAATTTCGCCGACCGTATAATACAATTCCGACGCAAATCACAAGAATTGTCACAAGAAGAAGGAATATAATCATTTTTGCAACTTGGTTAATTTGAATGCTATTTTATTATAATGAGAATTTAGCCATCAAATGATATTCACAGTTTTCGGACTCATTAAAGCAATAGTTTGTTGGGCTAGTACTTAAATTCAGCAAGCAACAGCTTGGCTGATAAGCAAGGCAACTACAAATGTACTGTCACGCAAAGTATTCATGCTATTCAGATTCGTTTAAACTAAAGTTATCTCTGGATCGTACATATAGGTACTCATATATGGAAATGCTCGCCTACACTTTGATGTATTTAATGCCTTTATCTGTCCAGCAAGCTATAGATCCAAGGACGTTAGGTGCTTTAATTTAACTCTTTTTTCAGCTTTTGTCATTATATAAGATGATGCTTAGTTACTTACCATAAGAATTAGGATATATTATATAGTTTACCTACATGCACGCACCACACAATTATCAGTCTAATATATCTTGCATGTACAATTGTGTGCAAATAGTTGCGTATTTAATGTGGTAGCTATGGCCTTGTAAAAAGAATGAGCTCCTATAAGATCTCGTCAATTCAAAGCATATCAGCTTAATTGCGTATAGGTATTGTTATTTACTGTAGTACTATATTACTTAAATAAATACATAGAATAAAATAGTACTGTAATGAGATGAGTTGTTTTTTAAAGCACACATAATAAGTAATTTTTAAATTCAAAATAGAAAAACCAATTAATGGCAATTTTGATGGAAAAATACCATTTGAGTTCAATGTAAGTACATATTAATTAAATACTGTGTTGGGATTTTAAGAAAAGTAATATTTATATGTAAAACAATGGCTAACATGCAAATATTTGCCTGTTAGTTTAGTAACATATTACCACTTACTGTATATGCCATATTATGTGGTAAAAGTAACCTCGAATTTATCACTATGATATGATACAAAGTAACATATATGTATTTATGATTACATAACATTACATCTATATTCTTTTGAAGGATGAAGCTGAAAGTTGTTTCCATTCAAACCGAAAACAATGACAGTGCCGACAATAAGATGCATGTTACTGTTAAGGCCACACAATTATCATGCACCATGTTCTATTTATGTAATCCTTTCCGAATGGGAAACGTAGTTCGATATCATTTAAATCCTCCATGCTTTTATTGAAATGCTAAACCTATACACTTATAAACCTGCACATAATGCTGGAACAATTCCAAGTTCAGTATATATCTATTATAAAATACCATATATTATTACCTATAAAAATTGTAATGAGAATGGTCTGTTAAGTAACAATGTGCGTAATGCGCAATAAATCGCAGCTAGACTACACTTATAATATAATAGTTACTATTTTGCGCTTATAAATAGCAATTTAAGAAGGTAGCTTCAGTAGCAGAAAATGGCAACATAATAGATAAGATAAGCAAACTATAAGTTGGTTTGTATGCAAGGAGAATTTCATACAGATTTCAGTTTCCAGTTACACCGACCATATTATATGTTATCGCTGATGTTCATAAAATTCTTCAAATTGAATTTATTTAGAATCGCTCACATCACGTAAAAATGGAAAAGATGCCTGTTAGATCTTCATGAGTCATGTGTATTAGATACCAAACTTCCAAGATCAGCTATTCTTCTTCTCCATCAAAATTCAGTCCTTGATTACGTCAACATTCAAGCACTAAAGAAGTTTTAATGTGGAATATGAGATATGAGTAGATTCCAAAATAAATAGTGTAATTTAATGACTTATTGTATAACCAAAAGTAGAGAAAACTTTCTAAAGCAAAGATTACAAACTTTTTATATTTTTCTACTTTGTATTTAGTTTAGCTAATTTTTCAATGCCAATTGGCAAATATAAATTATGCAATTTTACATATCCTCTAGTACCTAGTATTATAGTAGTTGATAGCTCATATTAGTAAATAACAAAAGTCCAAAGACATTTAATGGGCAATTTTTACTGCATTTTAATTAGCATATTGGAAATATATTTTCATGATATTATTTATGGGTGAAGTAACCATTGTTGGCATAAGGGTTATTATCCAATATTACAAAATGCCACAAAATATAAAGCAGAGATCCAGAAATTTACTTTCCAATATTTTTCATATAATTAAAAGGGCTGGATCAGTAGACTGCATATTGTAGAGAACTGAAAAATGGCAATAACAAAAGAATTGTCTGGGGTTATTTTTGCATCGGTTGTATTTCTGTTTCTACCTCAATATAGTAAATCGTTTTATAATTAATTCAGTTTACAAAAATACATGGACTTGACTCAATTACTAATTACATGAACCAAACCACGTAATGATAATATTAATGATAAATGCCAAAATGATTTAAAAATAATATTTTTTTATTTCCAGGTGAATCAGCATGCATTTGCACCTTTCAATATGACCCCGTTTGTGGAAGGTATATCTAATACTATTTTTTTATATGATCCTTCTTTAATATATACTTAATTTTTAGTGATGGGAAAACCTATTCAAATCCGTGCTTGATGGCATGTGCAACTGCAAAATTTAGTCAAGGTAAGTTACCAAGAATTACTAATTTTTAAATTGCTTTACGTTACCGTCTACTGACTACGTAAATAGCAGTATTTTCAAATAAATCTGTTACTATGTACCTATATTATTATTAA
The DNA here is from genome assembly GCA_034694165.1 of Tomocerus mixtus. NCBI lineage: Eukaryota > Metazoa > Arthropoda > Collembola > Entomobryomorpha > Tomoceridae > Tomocerus > Tomocerus mixtus. Next base: position 8,991 of record JAQFYC010000814.1, read on the forward strand.
TTCCCATATAATTTCCATATGTAAGGTAGGTACGTACATGTATTATACCCGTTTTAATTTCTATTACTAATGTATTTCGAACTTTTGTTGTAGCGATTAGGATGAAATATAAAGGAAAATGTAAGAAGGACATGAGGGGTAATGACCATCGGCGCATGGAAGCTCAACTCTTCAGTAATTTGGTTTTAAGTTTTTATAGCTATTTATTAAGGCAGTTGCATGTTATTGGTCTGGCTCTTTTGATAATTTTGTCATGTAGACTTATCAGTACAGGTAATTAAATTACAGCCCTTTCCGTCGTCACTGTAGCCTATGCTGCCTGTATGTCGTCTATATTCCATTCTAATCATAGCGATGGAGCAAGTATCCATAGTTTGGAAATGAAACTCTTATCTTTGTTTTAGCTCATTTTAAACTCATTAACCTAAGTACTATTTACATATCTATATAAAGTATTACATTCAACATACATTGCAAAACTGATTTTATGCAATTTTTTGACGAAAAATAAGGAAGAAACTTTTTCCAAGTACAGTGCAGTGCAGTGCAGACGAACAAAAGACAGATATTTATATGCAACTCCTAAACTCATGGCATGGTTTAAGTCCTTAAAATGTAAATTATATAACCACGCACGCACACATAGTACATGTTTCACTAATTACGATATTGCAATATTTGCAGAGCAAGACACTAAAAAGGACTGTATGTGTCCCAGAATCTACGAACCGGTTTGTTTGTTGTTACTTGCAAATGACATAAAATTTATTGCATTAGCTAATTATTTAAAATGACCGATAGGATGGTTATAATTAATGTTCTTTTCATATTTTTTAATGTCCAATAAAGGTATGTGGAAGTGACCAAAACACCTACCCGAATACTTGCGAATTGTTGTGTCAAGGTGGTATTAACGTTTTCATACATAAACCCTTACTGTTTCTATTAAAATCTTTTAACTGCAATACGACTATACGACTAACCAGTATGGGTCCAGAAGGTCTATAATTTTGGATTATATTTAATTTTAGGATTAAAGATAGAAAGTGAAGGCCCATGCCCACAGGATGTGCCGAAGGTAATTCCAATGCCTATGGTACCTGACCCTGTTCTGGGTATGTCATTAGCTGTAATATTCTGTAATGTGCAGGAATTAAGTAATCAACTACTTTACTAATTAACATTCCTTGCATACATATACGAATCATTTTTTAATTTTCCAGATGTTCCTAGCTGTACCTGCACAAGAGAATCTGATCCAGTATGTGGGAGTGATGGTAAAATTATCAGAATACTAATATTTATATATGATAATATAAAATTGTTTACTACACAATATGACATGAATAGCTATAATGGAAATATTTCCATATCATTAGGTAAAACATATGGAAATAGATGTCTATTGAGATGTGTGAAAGGTGAGAAAAGGGAGTCATTTTTATAAATACCGAATCTAATACCTATAAAATGTTAATACACATAAAATAAAAAATCGTCTTAACCTTTTACTTAGCTTGAAAGAGCAAAGTTAAAGTACCTTTTGCCTACCTTCACCTTCCTTATTGCTTACCTATATCTTTTAATGCATGTTCCAGTTAAAATTATTTAAAAAATTTAGGAGTGAAAGTGAAATATGCAGGAACATGCGAAGAAGGTGGACGATTAGAACCAGAAAATATTAAAATATGTGCTTGCCCCAGAATTTTTGACCCCGTCTGCGGGTAAATATTAATTGCCTAGATGACATTGCAAACTTTATACTGATATTTAGTATTTATGGTAAATTAATGAATATTTTATCCGTATTTAATTACTAGTGTGGATGGCATAACTTATGACAACACGTGCAGTCGCGAATGTCAAGGTTTGTTCCAAGTTCCAACTATTAAGCTACCACAAATAATAAGGGAGCTTTCGAGATCACAAAAATCATATTAACTAAAAATTTTAGTGAATTTAATTTAAGTGATGAACATGAAACCTATACTACATATATTATTATGAGCTTTAGGTATTCATTTTATTAAAGAATTAATTATTTTGTGCATGAAATTGCAGGTGTAGCCCTCAAATTTAGGGGTAAATGCCGTTCTGTAATAAACCTTCATGATGAAGATGCAAATGAAGGTAACCAAAATGTTTTAGATATCCATTGAATTGCAACTTACTGGAAGTAATTATTGAGTAAATGGCTACGGGACTTATTACGCAAAAAATTACAATTAGTAATCAAAATAATTAGTAAAATCATGAATTCCTCTTTCTATGTCCACCAGTTCCAATGTCAATTTGTGCATGTACAAGGAACTATGCGCCTGTATGTGCTAGTGACGGCGAAACATACAATAATCAATGTTTAATGGACTGTCAAGGAAATGGTAAGTAGGTAGTTAAGTACTTCATTATTGTATTAATTTCGAAATAAAACCTAGGTATCCTATTTTAGACTTTACATGCATAACCATAGGTTTAATTGCTTTCTTGTCAAATTACAGGCCTGTACGTTGTGCATGAAGATGAGTGTGTCCCCTTGAATGAGGAGGCCACGAAGCAACCATTAGGTATTTAACATATCATTTTGTGTTACCCAATATGTATGATTTTTCGAAATATTTTTGATAAATAAGTAAAAAACAATCCTTCTATACGCAACAGAGGAATTACAGCCTTGTATCTGCCCTAAATACTACATGCCTGTATGCGGTGAGGATACAGATGGATCAATGAAGAGTTATAGTAATATATGCGAACTTCACTGCAAAGAGGGTAGGTTTGGCTACATGTTTATTATTATCATATAGTAACAATTAAAGTAAACCGAATATTTATCAATATTTAAACACAGAATAACTTTGTGACAAATGTGTGTAGTATTACCTATGTAATGTTCTTTGCCACTATGATAAACTCACTTGCTAAATATTTGTTTTGCATCTGTATTCATATAGGCGTAACAAAAGTGAACGATGGAAGCTGTGAACAAGACGAAAACAAGGCATCTTTTCACCTTGGCAGAAGGATTCATGTAAGTTAACAAGAAATGACTATATGATTAAGTAATAGTAAATTAATTAGTTAAAATGTATGTAAAAATGAACACATAAGCATTTTTGTTTTAATTACTTTCTCCCAATAGGCTCCACCATCAACTATGAGTTAAAACTGCCGTATCGTCGGTAAGTTACCTATTACACCTAACGTGCAAGCATACTTGTAATATACGTAATTTGTAAAACATCATCATACAGGCTATTTTATTTTAGCAATGTGTTGTAGGCCCTATTTTACAAATTGGCTATAACATGGTACCAGTGCCGGCTGAATATACCTAAGCAAAGTAAAAACTAAATGAATTGTAAACCATTATCAATACATAAACATTCGTAATAAAAACATTTTCAGAAAGCTTTCTTCGTTAATATCACAAGGTTCATTTTGGATACTATACCATATTCGTCTCTTAAGCCCACATTTAAGTGAGCACATGCATTTATATTGTAAACAATTTTAATTTAAGGTATTATATAGTTTAGGAAGTACAAAGCTTGTTTAGGTACTGTATAGTATTTTATTTATCACAACAGTTTCCAGCTATAGGTACTAGACATTTGGTAAAGAACATAAAATTTTCAGTTCATTTAAAAATGCATAAAGTAATAACAATAATATGAAAAACAGTCCACCCTGCCAAATAGAATAGTTTAGGAACGAATACTGACCATATAAATAAATGATTTCTAAACATAATAATAACTATACTGTAAACTAAGCACTCGATTCCGTTAACTTTGACTATCTTACCAGCAATTTGACTTTTTATTGATGGTGTACAAAAATCATTTGAAACTAAGAAGGAATAAACAAGAAAAGGAGTAGAACAAGTGTAAAAGAAAATTAGAGAGCCAATAATTAGACTGTTATAGGATTCCAAGCCTGTGTAACCAATATTTACTTCAATGGTTGTAATATTATTGGAATTTCCTTGATAGAAAAAACAAGCAAATGCATACCAAGTAAATAAGGACATGATATAACTAGGTATCGTGCTCGTACTATTCTGTTTCTTAAAATACGGCTCTACAATAGCATATAAAAGTTTTAGCTGCAGTACGACACTGACTAGGATAGTGTAATTTATTAGTTTGTGAAGGAGTAAAGAAAAGAGAACTGTAATATTGAAGAGAACAAAATGGTTCTGTGAGGTAAAATATTCCCAAAATACTGAACCCCCAATCAAAATGTAAGCAAGTTGAACCCCAGAAATTAATGTGCTGTTCACATTTTCATTCCAAAACAGAAACAGCTTGAGAATGTATATATAGCAAACAGTTAGCTTGAATAGCATTGATGACTTTTTTGTAAACCAAATAAGTAAACAGATAGAGACAAAGCTGGTTAATTCAACACATTTGTAATTGTTGATCACATCGTTTAGATCTCTTGTTTCAATCCACTTCTGACCCGTTTGATTTAAAATGGAAGTAAGTCGGTGAATCAAAAGTAGAGCAACTACATTTACAATTTGTGAAGAATCTTTGCTCGCTTGCTGATCTGAATTTGATGAAATAATAAATCGATAAAAAATTATAGATGTCCACAGAAAATATCTTACGTAATGCTCCTCTTCAATTAAACTTGATGCAAAATAAATTGTTACAGCTGGGAAGAAGTCTGTCTTAGATTTGAAAATGAGATCCCATCGAAAGCCTCTCAGTTGATATAAAATCAAAATATTCAATATGAATAGAGTAAAGTCAACTGAAATGAAGACATAAGACAAAAGAAGTGTGATAATTGCCAAGACTTGATATTTGTAAGCAATAGTAGATTCCATGACATTCCAGGAACTGGAACTCTCCTCAAAAGTTATCATAATAAGGACAACCTGAAATCAAATGGAGTGTATATTTAATAACTTCATTTCATTGATTCATTATTAATTAGTAGTGAGTAAAGTATATAAAATAAATTTTTTACAAACCTCGGCTAATATTACGACGAACAGAATCATTTGCTTTAAGTCTCTTTCTCCGGCTAATTCATTCCCCAATTTTAGCGACAACTCTTGATTAATTTTGATATATTTCATGATAAGATCTTGTGAAAACTTCCCCGTACTAGTTAAATGAATACTTTTGTTGAGTTGAGTAAAGTATTCATCAGATTCATGGATATGGCCCATTTTCTTCATGATGCTGTTCAGGTGTAAAAAGTTATTGTGGAAGGATTGCAAAACATGTTCCTGCTTTAAGTATACTGATAAAATATCTGGAATAAGTGTTCCGACACTTGTTTCAGGTATATCCAGTCCGAATAAGATTGCAAGTGTCGGAGCTATATCTGTTTGGTAAACGATAGCTTGGTCTGTTGCACTCGAATAAAATGTTTTGGCCTTCTCCTCTACTTTGGCGATTGCTAGTAAAACGGTGTGTGTTTCTTCCCAGGAGTCTCCTCCATGGCCACCAATATTGGCCATTCCATGATCACCGCAAATGAATAACAGGGAATTTTTGCTGGCGAAAGTGTATATTTCTTTAATGACGTTGTCCATTTCTCTCATTTTTTCATTGATCAATGGAGATCTCGGTCCATGTACATGTCCTATATGATCCAATCCTAAATAATGAAGAATAGTGACTTGGCACTCGGGTTCGGGTTGCAACTTGTGAAGCAATTCGTGATGAACATTTCTTGTGACATTTTCATCTACCTGTTTGTTTACGTATAAAGTAACAATTATTTAAGGCATAATCCATAGTGTTAATTTTTAAGAAATTCAATTGAAAAGATAAAAGTAATTAATTAAATTAACCTCAATCCAATCGGTAACAAAAAATGAATGTACACCTTCAGATCTAGTAAAGTATTCTTCCCCATTAAACAATTTCAACCAAGTGTCATCCCCGTAAAAGCATACATTTTTTCCATTCTCTTTAAATCTCCAAATCAGATTATCGTCCTCCAAACGGGTTGAATGAAAGTTGGTTATGAAATCTTGGTAGCTGGGTATACTTCCAGTAAGAAGAGACTGAAAACACGAATAAAAAATGTACATGGTAAATATGTATATATCTTAATATTCTGCAGTTATTATAACTTAATTAATTTTGCTGCACTGCTGTACTATTATTTCTTTATCTACTTATACTAATATTTAATATATATTTCTTACCTTAATTCGGGGCATAGTTACAGTTGGGGAATGGACCTTAACTGTAAAGGCTCTTGCGGTTAATTCCCGATTATTTGACTGCAATGAAGACCACATAAATGGGGTATCATTTTCGTTAATAAAATCGGGTCTTAAGGCATCGATGACTATCATATACAATTTACTAGGATATTCAAAATCGGGAGAATAGCTCCTAGAAATATTTTCAAAATCTGTTGAAAAGGAAGATTTCTCTTCATGGCTTTCCTCTCTTTTTACTTTTGTTGAAGTTCTACCAACTAAGCTACCAAATATTCTAAATAGGCTGTACAACTGCACAAAAATACAATAGTATAGCAATAAATTGCAAACAATTTTATTTATATTCATTTCGGTAGTTATCAAACTTCTAGGAAATTGAGAATACAGTAGGAATTGGAATGAACATCATGATATTGATTATTGCAAAACAAATGAAAAATTAATTTATCATGCCTGGCAGTTTACAAAATTGTGTGAAAAATATTTACATTACACTTTCAACTTTGTAAACGGTATTAACGGCATAGACACACAGATGTTGATATTGCATTGCATTGAAATTAAAAATAAATTAACTGTAACGAAATATCGACTGCACAAATTAGCAATACAAGACAGGTATTTAAATTGTATTTGTAAAATATTAAAATTAAAATTGCATAGAATATATGAAGTTAAAGATTAAGATCGATAAGACTTGCTGTTTACAAAAACATGGAAATTCAATTCCCGCGACTACATACAGAATGCAGGGATACATGATACATCACTAGCACTTAGCACTACTAATGACACATGAATTCACAAAATAACCCTTTAAATAATGATTGCAATTTAATTACTGAAATTTTTCTGATCTTTTTCTGGACTACTTTGTTGCTGAAAAGTATCGTCTCTAAATGAAATTATTTTATAGAACGAGAGTTGTTAATTTGTTAATTAATTTTTAGCACATCTCTGTAATGAAAATTGAGATTTGGGATATGACAATATTACCATTATTAAAATTTTTTCTATGTGAAGTTAGCAGTCAGAACTCTGACTCAGAAGCATTAAAATAAAGTGCTGGAACTACTTAACTAATTAAAATTTTATAGTCTCCCTGTAGTTTTAAATATCCCTTGTTCTTTGTGTATATTGATATAATATGCATAATATTATGTAATGACAAGAAATTTTTGCAAGCTAGTTTACCACGGTTTATTTTGTTGTGCATTAGTATAGTATGGGTATTTATTCAACCAAAACACACAAGCATAAGTATACAGCTGGAGAGTTGGATTGAATTCGAATTAAGCATTTTGTTAGATATAAATTCATTGAGCACTATTACATAATAACTAAGAACCTAAGATAACCAAAATTAGGAAAAATGCTATTCTAAATAATCAGAAAATGAATTTCATTTACGAAGGAATACTAATACATAATAATTACATTGTACATAATATATTCTTGCATTACTAATCGTACGGTCATAATTTGGTATACGCAGTAGAGTGCTTTCGTTTTCATTAATCACTAATACTACCCGTATCCTACTCCTAGATTTTTACAATGTTGTGCCGAATCTTGCAAAATTATTTGCAATCAGTCAGTAAATTGTAAATGTAAATTACGTATGAAGAGAGCCATTTTCATAAAATATGCCTACACCCAACAAATTATGCTAAACATACATAATTTGTCTTCAATGTTTGGCTACTGCTATATTAGAATTTAAAAATACTTCTCTGGCGACTTTACAAAATATATCCATGATATAATTGTGCATTATCTATGTATTTGTCCATTACATACGGATATATGCAACCTAGATATACAAACGCAAAAATTATTTACACTATTATAACTACCAGTCTACACTCTACACTACAGTCTATAGTACATAGTACTAAACTATATTTGGAAATTCTGTTTACTATTGTTTATGATTGATTGTTATTGAACGTCCCACCAGGAATATTATGATTCTACTAAAAAAATTGGCTATAGTATGTATTAGCTTACCTGGAAGATTATTCTATCTATTTATATTATGTGATTAATATGTAATATTTGTATCTGTAATAAAGTGTAATAAACAAAAAATATGCGTAATAAACTAAAATTCTGCGTTGATATACTTTTGGAAAATTGTCATGATATTTGTCTAGTATTGCTTTGACCCTCTTTGACCCTTCACTTGCTTATACATATATTCTTTAATACTAATAAGAAATATAATGTTAAAAATAAAATTCAAAGTACATACATATCTAAAAGTAAAACAAATACATATTACAACAATTCTGGAGTCAAGAAATTGTTTCTTGTATAGAGAACGCAATCTGCAGTCGTAGATTAATAGTATAACACTGCATTAATGAATGTCAATGATCAGTCAGTATCATGTAAGTGGCTAGTAGAGTATCCGTTTCCGTTGATATAGTCAGCACTACCACTGTTGGCAGATGAAGCATTTTCAGCAAATATTATTTCCGAATGAACTCCCTCTTCTCCTATCTATAAGCAATAAAAACAAACTAAAATTATCATAAGCTACATATTTAAATGACAATGTAATTTTGGTACACTATATTGCACTATATACACTTGCGATTTATATTAATATGAAACTGCTTCTGCGACTAAGTAGAATCATTGAGCAGTGATTTTTTACCAAAATGATCAATAAATAAGCAATAAATAAGCAATTGAAATGATTTAATAATGAAAACATTTGTTGAACAGCTAGAGGAAAAATTGGCTATCAAATCGCAGATCAAAATAATGGTGATAGCTTAACAAAAACACATAAAGATAACATTCTAACATTGCTAGATGGACAAGTTGCTACCAGAAGAAGGTGCTAAACTACAAAATACATAGATGCATAGTTACTTTAACAGAATCACAAAATATACATAATACATGCAATATTTAGAAACATGCCATTCTGACAACTATTCATCTAAGATAATAATTGCTTAAGCAGGGCTATGAAAACAGAAACAGTAGAAAATAGAATAGATATAGATAAATATATATGATATATGGAATCATTAATTAAATAACTAGACCAATGAAAGGAGATGTTTGGAGTTGGGAGATGCATTCATGTGTGTAGTGTCTCTTGGCTTTCTTGTACTCATATGTCTTTCAATCCACTTCAGCATCATCAAAACGGAATCAGTACTTGGCAAACGACGATCGGCTGCTGTACGAATAGTATGCGATGGCGTAACTCTAAAGGTAACGGCCATTCCTTTCAGTGCCTATCAACGATATAAGAATACAGCTTAGATATTATAAGCTTAGAGAACCTTTTATATAAATATTTTAGTATTATTTTCATTAAATGCATATTTTCATGAAAATTATACTTGTATAGCATCTTCATCAGTAATATCATCTCCAGCGTAAATGATTCTGACACGTTCGTGCCAATCAACTCCAAATGCTGTCCGCAGAATGTAAATTGAAGCCCGACCCTTGTTCCATAAAACTGGCGGTTTTGCCTCAACAATACAGATTCCTCGTCCAGCAACAAAGCCATTTTTTGTCATCAGTTCTGCAGCCTGGCGAATCATTTCTGGTCTCATATGTGCTGGGGTGTCCCTATAGTGGTAAGTCAACACGGCTCCCTTGTTCTCAACCCAAGCTCCATCGTGACACAACTAGAAAATATATTTTAGTTGTAAATACAAGGTACCCTATTAAATACATCAAGAAAATGTGGCTTTTATAATACACATTAAAGTATTTGGCGAAAGCTTTAAATTGAGTTTCTATGCAAAAGGAGAAAGTCAAATATTCCACATTTACTTGGCTTGACACATTGCATACTTACATATTTGCATTCATTGTGTGATTTAAAAAAAAATATTTTTAATGGCAAACCTCTTCCTGTAATTCTTTAAGCAAGGTTCGCACTTTCTCCTCATAAGCCATAGGCATAGGATGAACAAACTTTGTTCCATCAGGATGTAAAATTTCCAAACCGTGATTTCCAGCATAAGTGACATTAGGAATACCAACCATTTCCTTGACATTGTCTACCCCTCTGCCTGATACAATGGAAATGTGCACATCTGACATGTTGGACAATCTTTCAAGAACCTACAATTATCAAAAGTTTAGGTTTTCGATAAAATTATGAAAACGCATGAAAATGTGTGTATTATTAGATACATTTTTGGTTTCTGTTGGGATCGTGGCCAAATCAGGATGTGGAGCTAAGGGAGCGAGAGTTCCATCGTAATCTAGTAGCAATGCCAATTTCATTGTGCCTCCGATATATTTGGAAAGTATTCCATCAAAATCATCCATTGTAAGAGGTGTCATTGTAGTTGGTAATACATCATCCCCGTCTTCCACGGTTAAGCTTCCCATTTCCTACAATAAAATATTGTTTAAAGTTTACTAACGCATCTTTTCCTATTTAAGCAATCGTAATACATAAATCACAATTTACTTTGAGGAAACTTCTCATCCAATGTTCCACATCGTAGATTTTCTCTCTTTTAATCAAATGAGACATCCGTACTTCCCTTTCGTCTAAAGGCATAGTCAAAGCTCGATTCAACACCTCGGCAGCATCATCCAGCTCATAAGGGTTAACTCGAAGAGCTTCGTGCATCATTTCCCCTAAATAAATAAAACAAAAGCATGTACATAATAGATGTCCAATATAAAATAGGTTATTGTGTACGACTGTGATGTATTTATGTAGACAATCAGTAAATGTATTTTCTGCAGTTTGGGAAACCCACCAGCTACCCCTGCTTACTAACCTGCCCCAGCAAATGGCGATAGAATAAGAACTCCTGGATCTTTTATTTGGCAAGCAACAAATTCTTTTGCAACCAGGTTCATTCCATCTCTTATAGGAGTCACTAAACAAACAGTTGCGTCCCTGAAATGCGTGCAGCGGAGAAGCACATTTCACAAAACATTAATTATATTAAATTATAAGGAAACCCATAAAATAATACCTAACTGATTTACAAAGAAGCCCTTGCAAACTTAAATTCGGTGAGGAGGATTACATGGACCTCTATACGTACCTGTAAAAGGCAGCTAATTCATGCTGGCTGACACATCCATAGATATATCTTATAGGAGACCAATTCGGAGTGGTAAAACTGCCATTAATTCTGCCAACCAATTGGTCCAACTCTTCTTTCAAATCTTGATACTCTTTCACGTCAGTGCGAGAAGGAACAGCAATTTGTAAAAGAGTAACCTGTGCTCAAGAATATTAATCAATTATTATTTCGTATCAAGCTGAACAACATACTTAAACACTTATGCTATCAATCAAGTCAGATTAAAAAACGTTGAGGTAGATATAAATATGATCCATGCATGCTTGAAATGACTACTACGATGTATATTGTATACCTTTTCTTTGTGTTCCGGGTGTTTTTCCAAAAGTCTTTCGAAAGCTCGCAGACGATGAACCAGTCCTTTAGTGTAATCAAGCCGATCGACTCCCAAAATGACTTTCTGATTCGTAAACACAACTTGGGGAGCTTCCTTTGCCATCTGAACAAACCTATCAAAAGGAATGCCTATTGGCAAAGGCCTGACTCGTACACTGCGACCTCCGTGCTCAACCAGCATTGCATTGCGGTCCACACGACAGCCCAATCTTCTTTGACAGCAATCAATAAAATTGCGACAGTAGTCCTCAATATGGAAAGCTATCATGTCACATCCCAGCATTCCCTGCAATACTTCATCGTCCCGGGGAAATAGTCTGAAAATGTCCCAAGAAGGAAACGGGATGTGCATGAAAAATCCCAATTTGCATTTTAGATTCTCTTCGTCCGCTGCTTGCCGAATTATATTTGCGGCCACCATAAGATGATAGTCGTGAATCCATACTAATGGCGGAGGTGCATCTGATGCCAATTTCTCGTTTACAGTTCGTAAAGCTACCAGTGTTTGCTCCGCAAATACAGCATTTACTTGCACGTAAGCCTAAATTGAAATCAAATTAAATGTTAAGTGCAAACACTATACTATATGAATGAAGGTAACCTACGTATATTAGCTCAGGGTCCTAAAAACTGTCTCCTACATCAGGTTGCATTTATCATGTTTTTCTTTGTGTAGTACTTATCTGATGCGTACACACTTCAATATATAATAAAACATATATAATACAGAATGCAGAGTATAATTTAGCTAAGTAAGTTGTCTGCTTATTGTTAGGTAAACATAGATAACGTTGCATGTGCCTATTAAGGGATTGGGTTGGATGGAATGACAGGTAGCAGGTATATAATTTAGTTCGTATATGTAAATAAAGCAAACTTAGCAAACTCACCTCCCAGCTTTCGGCGCTGAATATTGCTCGATCGGACATTGAGTGAAAAAGTGGCCAGAAAGTTCCATTGCAACAGCCATTGTAGTATGAGTTAAAAATTCCCTTGTCGACATTCACAGGGACAACCTATAAACACATTTTAACCACGTTGATTAACTGGATTTCGTAATTTTCGTACTTAACATATACATGCATTACAATACAATTAAGGAAGTAGCACCTGCTGTGATTTTTGATATTTACTTACTAAACGTTCTTATGGCAGATGAGACACATTAACATTGGCATTTGTAACCTATCTATTTAAATTCCTAATACGCACATGAAAATGTAACTTGCAATTTTCCAATTACTGCTAGAAATGCAATGTGTCACAAACACAATACCTACATGCATGGTGACCTATAAAACAATTGGTGTAAAGAGTACAGTAGGTACTCTTTTTTTATTAGTCTGATTTACTTAGTACCTTATCTTTAGTTACATATTTTATTATGGTAGCCCAGTAAATATGTACTGTGGTACTTAACACATTTTTATTGAAAATTATGAGCCCATAATGGCATGCAGTATTACTGGTGCTAAATTATAAAGTCCGTGCCATAAACTTTCATAAGTAAAATCGAGGACTTGTTAGCTTGTTTAGTTCTTACGTACTGGTGTAAAGGAGTAAATGTAGTACATGGACATAAACACTATAGTATTTTTTTTCTCTCATCGTTAAGCCCTATATTATGTACATATACGGTATCTATATTGCCTGATTAACCTTTCAAGGTGTGCTGCGAAGGTTAATTAAAAATATTACTACAGATATTTGCCATTATATAATTTCCTAGAACCTACAGTGAAATGCAAATACATATTCTAGTACGTAATGTATACTACCTGACTGGACTTCAAACCAGCAGTTGGAGTCTTGTCACTTGGATCTGGTTCTGGGATCTCTATTTTGTCTTTTCCACAGTCCTCCAAGTATATTCCCGGCCAGCCAACCCAAATTCCTTCACAACGCACCACGACTGGGGCTACTGCAGTCACAAGTCCTCCAGCACTGGAAACAAATAAGACGATGCCATATTATAGCAATAGCATACAGATAAGCGCATCTCTCAAAGGTCTCCAACAATATTAGAAAATTCATGTTGCTTGAATTTGGAAAAGTCTTACAAATTGTCAACAATACAAAATACACAGTACATGCTTTATCTATATCAGCGTGTAATAATACGTGGCTATTTAAAGAATGGTCTTCATATATGCGGATTAAGGCAACATAAATCTTAACTAAACAAAATGAGGCTATAAAAATGCACGTGGAAACTAAGGAACATACAAATATATGTATATATACGTGCCTTTTCTCATAATACCCATCATAAACCAATTATTACGGATCCACATAGTAGTGTGTAGTTATTTTTTGGTCATAAGAGAGATTCTTCCTCAATATGCACATAATTATGCATTACTAGGTACTTTATAAAGTTAAAAGATACCATTAAACATGCGAACAAATGACAATATACATATACAAATTGGCTTTCATTTACATATATATACTTTCGCTGGACTAGACCTGACTCTCAAAGCAAGGTTCAAAAACTTTTCAATTTTGCTGTGTACTTAACCTCGACCCAGCCAGTGAATAATTTATTAGTACAATTGTAAGTAAAAAACATATATACCTAACTTCCACTTCCAACCTATCTAAAAGTGTATGCAGACGAAAATAGTTTCTGGAAAGATGTGCTTAAATCCGCTGCATTTAACAACATACTTACGTTAATAATCAGTACTTAGATTTTGTCACGTTTTTTGCGATTTACGTTTCACGTAAAAGTATTTTCATAAGTGTATATGTACATAAGTATATGTAGCACTTATGTTCACTAAACTTTTCTGCGTATAGAGATATACTTATACTGTAGGACGTATTTATTGCGAGGCATTTATAGATATACAGATAAACCTAGCTTAATGAATAGACATCCATTGTTCCCCTGCACTGTACATTTATGATAAGAAGCTTTATTTATACGTAATCCTATACTATTAGACTATTTACAGCTTGGTTAAATTAAGATATACATCCATACTATTCGTGAACACATTGCACTGATTAACATTGACATTGATAAAAGTAAGTGGTATAACATGCGAGAGCAAAAGTTGTTTTGCAGTTGAGTAGATTTCGTACTTTCACGAATGCATTTTTCAAACGTGGAACCACTATGATACTATTGATCGGGTTTTGGCAGAATATCATTGGGGCTAGCAGTGCTAGCTGTCAATGTAGGTTAGGGGAATTCAGGATAGTACTTGAAATATGTGTTAGTACGAGCATATCTCACAACACATTGAACACATCAATGCAATAGTAATAGTAGGCATATTGGTACTTATACTAAAATCGTAAATACTAGTATTTTACATTATATGTATTGTATGTAGGTGAAAGGATTCAAAAAGATTTCACCATTATTAGAAAGAATTTCTGACGCGTGACAAAATCAGGGATGGGATGGATGGAAAGTAAACAAGTTGTTGTAATTTGTATATAGGTAATCACGTTTGCGAATTACGCATATAGCACCCAGCGAATTAAAGAAGGGCAATGGCAATCTGCAGATTACACATTGATAAATGATTGTCCACTTTATAGGCTTTCTCATCGAACTAATCTTTCCGAAACTACTACTAATTTATAATAGGCATAATAAATTAATGTAATTTTTGTTTGCCCTTCGATGCAATATGCATTCATACGTGATATATCAAATTTTATGCATAAAAATATATATGCAGAAACGATCTTTACTTAATAAAAATATGCAAAGTACTTTATAAAACATAGCAAAAGAGCATCCCGGGCCTGAATTTAATCTATCCCAAAAGTGCATTAAGTACGATACTTACCTTGATTTACGTTCGAATGCTTCTTTCTCTTCGTTGTACTTGAGAACAAACGGTAGCCTATTTGAAACCACTATTAAAGTGCCGGAAGAAGCATAAGATGCTTTGGTTCCGTTTGTAGTTGCAGTTAAGTTTTCCATAATGTTCTGTCACAATTTATGCAAAAACAAATATTAGAAATATTATCAACAATATGACCTCAAAGAAAAAGTTACCACTACTCAGATATACTTATGTAAGTTAGCTATCCGCTATCTTATGTAAGTTAGTACGTACAAAAGATCACTCTAACCGGGTTAGCAGCCTTTGTATGACACATGAAACTCGTAGGATTGTCAAGAAATGAATGATTGGATTACTGGCATCGACTGTTCTAATTGGTCAGGCCTAATAGCAAAAACATCTGGTGATGTGATATATACGGGCACAATTTGATGGTTATTACCATAATACTGTTATTATGATGACTGTTTTGTAGTTCAAGGAGAAACTAAACATTTACATTTACTTATGCAAGTGTAAATTAGATAAGTAAATAAACAGAGTTCCTAATCTTACACATACAGTTATAATATACTACAAAATGCATAATATTAGTTGACTAGGCTTTCAATTTAAGTCAGTTTAAGGCATATTGTCGTGCAATTTGTACTTATATAAATAAGGAAGAAAATTACAGAAGTTGAGCCTTATATGATATACAACATGAAACACGTTATACTATAAGTATGTATAGGCCTTACACTTACAAACACGAGTTCTATTGTATCCTAGCTCTCGGTCAGCTCCATAAATGAATGTCAAAAGATTATAACCACAACTTTTAACCTGTTAGAAAAACAAGTGTTTTTATGTGATACAAGTAAACCTTTGTTTACACAATTGTGTACTTCATTGTATAGCTAATGTAAAGTAAACACTAAAGAATTTACAATCACTCAACCTTGTTGGGGAAATCTCAGAGAAAGAAAAGTCGCAATAAGAGGACGATGTTTGTCGATTGTCGGCTACTCACTCGGAATGGAATGGATAAACTAAACTAGCTATTGAGTATTGACTTCTATAAAGGAAGTATAACATCAAACTTTAGGATGCCCAGAATACATAGGTAGAGGCATACATTTATTGTAAGTTGCTGCTTTATGTGCACTAAAAGGGAAAACATATTAAGTATATCGGTGATGCGAATAATCCATCATCCAGAATATAAAAACAATACATATACTTACTTATACGGATGTATGCCTTCTTTGTATATTGTAACTATCTTTTCTCTAGAAACCTAAAAAGCTGTTTCAATATTATAGTTACGCTATACGTATGAAAATAAGTATGTATTGATGTAGTATTCGGTATTTAGGGTAGGTTAGTTAGGAAATCCTGCGCTAACACTCTGACACAGTTCGGGAATGTTCTCGGTCTCATTCGTAAACAACGAATAAAGTTCCTTATTTATTTATTTAGTATGGAGATGTTTCTCCTTGTACAAATATGTAACGCTGCATTCATTCTTTTGTCAACACGTAATTAAGCTTTGTCTTGTCCCCTCTTACTAAAACAAGACGAAGTGACAAACACCACTTTTTTGTACAAAAGCTTTGACAATTTCTATGTGACTCATGTGAAGATGATGACAGCAGCAGTGTCAATTTAAGTGGTTAACTTCTGTTACTTTGAATTACAAGAGTTTACTAATATTATATGATACAAGTTAAAATTATATATGTGTGCTGCATATAGTATGATAAAATGCAGTAGGCACTTATGCATATACTAAATTAGGTCATGTCATTACCATGATACAAATATACATAAGTAAGATAAGTCTCTAAACAGAAAAATCGGTGATAGTATTGTTTTGCTTCGGCATACTTATAACTGAAACAAATCAATTGTGTTGCCTTCCTACTTCATACCATGCACACCAAAAAGACGAAACCGATCTGGACCATTTACACAATGTAACCGAAGGTTACAATTAGCAATGCCATTAACAGTTGAGGCTAAAATTAATATTTAAAAGATTTACAGATAACTAACTGCCTGATAAACCGCTAAACGTTTATCAAAGTACATTTAGTATTGCAACATACCATTTTATGTGATAAAGATACATAACAAATTCATGACAATGACAACAGAACGATTTTAAAAGAATAAAATATAGATTAGTACTGAATAATTTGTACTGCTTACCATTCAAAACGACGGGATTGCTTGATAAATAACTGAATGACAGATTTCTCTCTGTTGTTGTTTCCTTTTTCTGTATTGTTTAAACTTTGAATGAGCTTCGATTCCTGTTAAGTGGAATAGAATGAATAACAAATGAGCAATGTAATAAGAATAATGCAATACTAAGCACAATACGCTAGACTGTAAATATCATGAAGTAAAGAAGACAGAATGATGTAGATTAATAATGTTTGCCTTTGTATAGCTTGAAATCTTTCTGGAGTCAGGAGAAGAGTTGTAAAATGTAAATACTTAAATGCGACCAAACGAGCAATGAAATGAAAGCATTCATGCATGTACAATTATATTACTTAGCATACCTAATTACATGTAAATATGTAAGCATACATAAATTATATTCTACAGTTTGAGTTCACGATAAGAATTTATTATAGTTTTAGGTAGTAGTACTACATTTGCTCTGATGAATGTAAGTACAATTATCAGTTGCTTTAAACTCTGGTAGCTGTTCTAAACAGCCAGACTCAGGCTGAGAAGGCGTAGCTTATAAACAACATATTCAACCTACAGATTGTCCAGATTATATAACAAGATACCATTATATTATTGGAATTCCAGTAGAAGGGTATGTAGCTGTTTAAACATCTACTACTGATAGTACATGTACTACTACTACTGTATTAGTCATGACATTATTACCACATAGAAATTAATATGTGAGAAATATTGAACATTGAGTGTTGTGAATTATAGTTTTATTTATACCTAAATGAAATGATAAGTTTTAAATACACATTATGCCCTATGCACACACATAAGCTATAGTAATGTCATAAGTCATAACTTGCATGTACACACATAAGCTAGTAATCATTCTATATATTTACATTTTAACTATACATTAAACACGAGCTCGCTTGGCTGGACTAGACTGGAAGGGTAAAGGTTGCATACTGGAAGCATATTTAGTGGGAAACAAAATGCTACTAGCCGTGCACTATTCATGGACAGTAAAATTTACAGTTATCTAAAGCAATGTATTTGTAAATGCAAAGTGCAACAATTAGTTAGTAGAGTGCAATAGAACTCAGTTCGTTATTTGCTGAAGCTGCAGTATACATTAGGGTTTGTTACATGAACCCTACATGACATGGAGATTACAGATAGATGAACCGTATGACCAAAAAGATGGAAAAATTCTGAACGTTTACTTAGGGTATTTTGGAAATATACACTTTACTTAGGTTAAACTATTGTAAAAGTACCGAGCAGATAATTATAACATAATGGTACAAATTGTACCATTATGATTTAAATATAAGATTAGTTACTAGTAGTTTGCTTTAGAGGAGACTATAATTAGTTTACTCCGGTGGTAGGTAGGTATTCCCATTTCTTTTCAATATTTTTCCACAAGCACATCTGAATGTCGAGACAGAGATATGAGAATTGTCATTTTGCCATGCCATTGACACCCGGTGCATTTCCATATCTATAGTTTCTACTCACTAATATGCAGTATACCAATTTTAGGTACATATGTATCCATAATCTCGTACAGAACATATAGTACACTTACTTGTACATACAGTCACAGTTAACTGAGATACAATGCTTACTGCTGTATAAACTCATTCACCCCAACACAAATTCTTGCTTGAAATATTATTTATTCACATTACAATGCAACTAGAAAATTTTCACGACTGCCTATTACATTATATGCTGTAGTAGTAGTTGGAAACTTATTAATCAAAACGAAAACAATATCGAGGAAGCATTAAATGATGTAACTAGAGAAGAATCATCAAGGTCATTAGTTTTGGGATAAATGTCTGTAGGGCAGCATGCATACGAAACATGCATATATTAAGCAATATGTATTTAATACTAAACATGCACATGTATGTACTTATTATTACACGAACATAATAAAACATAACAGATAGTTAGCATTGCTGTCCGTTTATGACAAAGGGTAACGAAAAAGGAGAACGTTCCGTCGAAATGCTCATTGCATGTGCTCCCACATTGTATTTACATGTATTTACCAAACTGGTACTTGTAAGTAACCGGAATTATTACAACAATAACAATCAGAAAATATTTTCATGGAAAGAGTTCACAAATATGTAGTAGATTGTAGATGCATACTTAATATTATATTGTGTCGACTTACCGTGTATGTACTAGTTATTATCCAGTTTCTTATCGACCAAATATACTTAACTTTACGAACTGTTATGCTTACTAATCGTTGCATCATTCAATTCTGTGAATGTTAATGTTAAAAAGTATAATGTAATAGCCGCAATATCTTATTACTCTTATTGTTACCGGTAACATAAATATGTATGATTTTAAATGATCAAAGCAACTGTGATTGTGATACAAAAAGTCTTAACATTTTATTATTGTTGTTACTTTATCGATCACAAAAAGTGTACTAATTTTATTTTTACATGTGATAGGTACTTACTGCACTGCTTAAGGAATACGAACGACATTAAGTAACTATAGGTATTTAATAAATAGGTAGATATATTTTTACACATTTATTTAGTCTTATACTGACTATACACTTCAGGTATTAGCAAATACTATGCAATAGGTAATCCTATTATTTATTATTTATTACTATTTTAGAGTTACCTACATTACAGCATGGATAGTTAGTTGTATTGTATTTAGGTTGTAAATCTTAGTGGATGAATTTGGTATAGACATTTATTTGTAATTAAATACTTAACAATACTGGTACATAGTATACAGTACATATGTACCAGTAAGTAATTAACCTTAGTTTTTAAAGTAATAAATAATTGGCAACTACACTATTTATTTGTGAAAATACCTTATGTATAATAATAAATATTGGATTCGACAAAATGCAAGATTGGAAAAGTTGACTACTAAATTCATACGAACAACATCACACCAAAACTTTTATATTATTGCAGGATTGTAATACTAAACTTTATTGCACATGACATTATAATGGCAACTGCTTACACGCTATGTATGTAGCACTATACGTTTCCTTGCGAAGTTTAAGTAATCAAAGGAATGTGATACTTAATACATTATTGTTCCTAAATGTTGTACTTAATTAAATAGTGACTTCGATACATCATCGGACGCAATTATAATATATTATTCGTCTAACAATGACGAATTAATTTAACCTACCAATTATGACACGTACTTTCCGTAGTTTATCATTTGCTACTTGTGAGAAAGGCATTTTTGTAATCCGTTCAGACCAAAATCTGAAAATCTTTGGACGATTTCATATTTTAACATTTATACTTAAAATTGAATACCTAGATATGAGATAATCATGTATATTAAGACAATAAATTACTTTTTACATTGACCAGTCATTTATCCACTACTTCTATAACATAAATTAAGTTTCTAACGTACGACGAAACCACGAAAGTAATACTAGGTTAAATAGTAATCTCTACATTACAGAGGAAGGTATTGATTGTGGCATTCATTAGTAAGTACTTCACTTACGTCTAATATGGCAGGCATGCATTATCAAGGCCAATGCTTTCCGTCTTAGGTATCAACAATAAAATAACTGTGCAATCATTGCATTGTCTAAGTACTCTACTTACTAAAAGCATAACTTTACAGATACCTAGTACAATAATAATGCAATGATAAAGAGCATTAAAATGTACAGATATAATATAAATATAACGATATGAAGTGCAACACGATAGGTACACATACAGTCCTCTCACACCTAGTCAGAGAAATAATAAGTTAAATAGGAACATACATAACAGTAGTAAAGATATAGCAATTGGATACTTATACACATGTTACATATTATATAAATGTTAGTGCAAGAGATTGGCATTAATTGTCTTAACCGATAAGTAAAGACATAAGACACATCTATCTTGGCTCGGGATTGTTTTAACAGTTGTTCACAAAATGACTGCATTTACGAAGAGGGTAGCCAGTAACCACAAAGATAAATGCTGCATCATTATTTGCAACAAACAAAAAGCATACATAAGGATCAATAATAATTAGTTTTAGTTGGATTACTCTTTTGTTACAGATTCCAAATCATAAGCTTTAATACTGTCTGAAAAGAAACTTTGAAATACTATTACAATTCAGTAAGGGCAATGCCAATGCCATTCTAAGGTCCACAGCGGGGTACTCAGAAAGCAGAATGTTAGGAATATTAATATTATTCATTACCCCATACCCTCTAATGACTATCTAACAATTTAAGATAGCCAGAGGCAAATAAAAGTACTAAAAATAAGCCTGCATTGTCACTAAACTTCCTTAGCAGTTGGCTTTGTGACCTTTTTTCCTGATAACCTTTTTTCATTTTCCTATGATAAATAACTACTTATACTTGCTTTAAGCAACATTTACGATAAGTAACCATGCATTCATTGATATACTTATTACGATTAAATGAAGAACCCCATATTTACAATTGTCTGGTCTGGTATCCTGATGGTTGGTATAATTACTTGCGTATCTTAATAAAACTACTGCAAGCACCAATGTAAATTACGTAATAATAAAGCCTAGGCGCATCAAATCACCACACTTGTATCCCATGTCAATAATTTGATGCACCTTGGTACAGTACAAAGTCGAAGAACAAGACATGTAACATCGAAGCACGTGTATACTATTATTACATGTATCAGCATAAGAAATAAATAATTTAATGCACCTTGAATAAAGCCATAGCTGAAAGGTGAAACTCTATAACTTTGAAACATTTTTAGATTTTAGTTTAGGTCTAAATTGAAGTCACATTTTTCTTGCAAAGGGGACAAAAGCGACCTGCGCATTTCCTCTATTTCTTTTTACAGCAAGATTCCTAAGTAGTTCGAATTAACAATTTTGGTTTTAAAGTCTAGTTTTGTATCCGTAGGTATTATATGTAATAATCTACAAAGGGGCACTTTAGCCGTTCGTAATAAGGTATACAATCATACAAAAAGTTATTTTTGCTGCCTATGTTATACACGCTGATTAATCAATTCACTCCTTTTACGTTCTCCTTATATTTTACATACCTATAATATTTACTTACTTTTTCATAATTTTTATAGCAAGAGCAAATGTTGCTGATACAAACACCGAAATCCCTAATCAAGGCACTAAGTAATGGCTTATAAGTGAAATAGTCAAATAGTACCATTGGGAAGTTGGGATTTTAATTACAGTGTAATTGGAGATGCACCTGATAGCAAACAGGAATGAATTATATATACCTATTGCCTATGGATAAATAGAAAATATCAAATATTATGTAGAAGAGCCTAACCTATAGTATCACTGCTATTGATAAATGTGCGACAATTACACCCAATAATAATATGTTACTTTAATCTTAAACATCCAACTAAACAATTCTTCCTAACTTTTGTTAAAAGACGAGCTTTATCATATCCAACTTATCCAAAATTGTGATTTGGTTCGTGACATAATATTATGGTACAATTTGCAAATATTGCCATAAAGCGATCAAAAGTCTATGAATACTAAACCGTTTAAGTATTTTCTACATTTTCACAGCACCAGCGCGTGAATTTACATATTTTGCTGCTAATTGAACACTAAATGCATACAGCCGAGCCTGGCGGCTTACCACCTATTAGGTAACCTGAACCCAAATAGTATATGTAGTTTCTTGTTGTATCAATCGTTCGGGAAAAGTTTTTCACAATACTTCTAACCCTTAGTCTTATCTAAATCTCTATGTCTTCTATTCTCTGGCGAGCAATAATTTACAGAAGTAAAGGGTAAAATGTAACATATTTTATGTTTATGGCTGCTGTCTGCTCCTTATAATGTCAAGAAAGTGTACAGAAATTAAATTGGAAACATTACCTAAGTAGGTACATTCGATTCGAACTTAAATTAATGGAAAACATGATTTTAACTGACACAATTCCTTTAGGTTGGAATAAAAAATTAAAATGATTTGATCAAATTGCTGTTACAAATTGCAATTGCCTTACAGCGAACTGCTCTATGCACGCAATTGGTAAATAAGAACTTAAATAATATATTAATTACTATGCTACCTTATAGTAAAGTCATTAGGTAGATTTCTTTCGTTTCTTGCATTATTATGATTGATAACCAACAATCTGTCAGTAGTCTCAGTAATTTAGTGAATTGAATTTTAAGCCGCTGACAAAATCATCCAATATCCTCCAACTCTACATCTTCGTAACGGATTTCTCCTTTGTATACGGGCAAGGATGATGTCCTAGCTTGAATATTATCACCGACCACGCTCATTGCTTCAATAGCCTAAATATATTATAATAATGAATTGGTAAGAATTGTTACATAATTATGTAATGAAATAGGTATCATATCACAAATTAAAACTTTACTACTACTTACATGATCCAACATTTCTTTGGTATGAGCGGCACTCACACAAAACCTAGTTCTTCCTTGCACTAGTGGAGTAGCAGGAAATCCAACACCAACCGTGGCTACGCCTCGCTTAATCATTTCACGAATTACATACGTAATCTTAGAAGGCATATAAAGAGCTACAGGAACAACAGGTGAATCATCGTTCCCATAAACAATGAATCGGTTTTGCTTTAATTTTTGACGGAAATATTTAGAGTTTCTTGCTAGTTGACCAATCTTATTTATTCCAATGTCGGTTCCATCTTCTCCCATTATTATTTTCATGGAAGTTATTATCTGTTGAGCAACTGGTGGTGACATTGCAGTTCCATAACAATGGGCATGACTTTTTTCTCTTAGCATTTTAATTAGGTCACGGGACCCTGCGATATACCCTCCAGCTGATCCAAAGCTCTTTGTAAAAGTTCCCATAAGAACATCTATGTCCTTAGGATCCAGACCCCAGTAGTCAACGACACCTCTTCCATGGCTACCAACGGCCCCAATACTATGTGCTTCGTCGACGTAAACGTAGGTCTAAATAAATTATAAAATAACTCATAAACCCCAATTTTATATGGGCACACTGCAACTGTGCTCACATGTAATTCTTTACATTCGTTCGTAACCCTGATGGTACAAATTAAAACATCCAATACCCCGTATTTTCTTTTCAAATCCAAAATTTCCGGTAGCCGGACGATGGAGCCTTCCATGCTGTAAACTCCTTCAACCACAATGAAAATTTTCTCCCAAGGCAGGTGAGTTCTTGCTTGTCCGTACACAATGCCTTCTCGTATGCGCTTTTCCAAGCTCTTCATATCTATTAGCAAACACCACATAAATGTTTTAAAAATTTTGTTTCTCATATGTATGCTTTGTAATTATTAGTAAAATGTTAATTTATTTACTATTATGCTTAAAAACGTGAATAGTGGCTCCTGACAATCTGAGTCCCAAAATTATGGAAGCATGATTTTTTTCATCACTTAGTACTAAACATCCCTTATTCAAAATTATAGGCAAATTAAGAGCGTTAGTTGCAAATCCCATGGCGCAAGTGATAGCATCTTCGGCTCCCACAAACCTGGCTACTAATTTATCAAGCTCCTCTAGATACGAGGCATTTCCAAGCTCAAGTCTGGTACTACATACTGATGTTCCACAAGATTTTGCCCTGTCTACTGCAGCTTCCGCACATGTACCATGATTCTGAGCAAACCCAAGGTAGTTGTAGGATCCCAAGTTTATGCATTTTATTTGTTTTCCAGTCATTCTAAGAAAAGGAAAATTAATACATGAAATTCTATTCTTGTCATATTTTAAGCAAACGATAGCTTAGCAAATGAAAGCAATTTACTGAAAAGTCCATCCATAATCATGAGAAACGCGTTCCATAAGACTTATATATTCTCCAGGAACACTGCAAACGGGAATATTCCAACAATCTCGTACGCGACGGTACACATGACGTGTGTAAAAACTCTCGAAGCTGGCATACAAAGGAACATAGCCCTGCGAATAAATATAATATACAATACTATAATTGAATTTATTTATGTGTAAAAATTACATCATTCTAAGATTAGACATTCACATAGAGCCACAACTTCTGTCTTTCTTCTCATGAATTTGCATAATATGGTGTGCAAAGTACAAGTGCAAATTATATGCACTCAATTTGCAATATTGAATTGGATGAAGTACATAGTGCAGTGCCTTTACAGTCCGATATTTTGACACCCTGTTAAACTATCTCAAACTCTTTTTAGCATTGACACTGTCAAAACTAAAACTACTTGCTTATAAGTAAAACGCAATTGTCAAAATATCTGCGTATTGTACGTAATCCAAAGTACATACACATACCTACGCAAATATGATTAATTGCGTTGTGATTAGTGATATCACCTGGTGAATTAACCTAAATGGAAATTGAGTGACCAACAAAGTGACACGTATATTGTGTGATTCATGTGATGCAATAACTAAACTACCTAACTGTGCTGTGTACAGATGAGATAACAGCCAAAAAGTATTGAATGTATTTGAGATAACAACAAAACAGTCAATATAAAACATTACCGCACTGTTTATCAGCTTCTGATAATTTTTGAAGTTTTCCATATGAAAACACCCATAGACTGGCTTACTAACTTACTGGGTACTAGGTAGGTAGTTAAGAAATATGTACACATTGACATCAAGTAAGAAATAGAAAGAAGTTAGAAGTCACTTCATTGCAAATCTTCTATTATTGTACGTCGTCATCATAGTTAGTGGAAGGACAAATCTACTATATGTACTATGCAATACTTAATGTCATATACGGTGACCCGTATTTAACTAAAAAGTATATCTATACATACATTCTATAAGCTACACAACACACACAATACAATCAGAAGACCAACTTCCTTTTTCCGCTGAAAAACTTATCTAAATGCAAACCCATAAACCATAGCATAAATGTTAATACGTATGGAAATTAGCATTTGAGTGACAATGGAAATATTTAAGCACACAGAGTCAAACAACATTATATAAATCGATACCTACATATATCACTATATATCATTTGAAGTGGTTTTCGCCACCACACCAAGATTTCCTCTGTATAAACGACTATGACACAACCATTGTCTCTTAAATAAATATCTTATTAGTTCAAGCTGATATCGATACTGCCTAGGCCATACGGATATTAAAATTTTCAAATGCATGTAAAGTTTTTTAATAGCTGAACCCACTAAACATTGTTCCAATCAATTTTGATATACAGAATCAGAAAAAATATATTTCGTAGCCCATTTTCTAATATTGTCGTAAATATTATTGATTTTATTCAAAAGTTACTATTGGACAATTATTATGCAAAAATTAGTTAAGTAAATAGATGCCCAAATGTACTTTTTTGAATTAAGTGTATCAAAATTGATCAGAAAACAATTTCGTAGGAACTTTATACATGCATTTGAAAATTTTTATAACGGTATTGCCTAAGCAGTATCGATAGTGCCCTGGATGTCACTTTACCTGCAACGTACATACACAAATTATATTCTCCAAACTTCTATCTTGTATTCAATTGAATTGAATTTATCTTGTATTCAATTCAATCTGTACTGTGTAATAATAATAACTGTGTCTACAATAATTGTTCGATGAATATTTTAGCCCAACTTATGCATTTTACACGGAGAAATTCACATATTTATATTGTTAGTAGCATATTATTGTAATTGTAAAGTATTAGTTAATTAATCTACAATCCCAAAATTGTTGAATACTATTAGATAGTATAAAAAAATAATATTTAATGTGGTACCTCTCGATTTTTCTCCTTGATTTTTACAGGCCTTATTAAGTCTTTGAAATATCCTGAAAAGAATATCAAATACAAAGATTTTTAAAATTACCAATTCAAACAAAAGAGATTACTTTTTGTGTATATGTATATAATAGTTTATACAAACTTAATTATAGGAATTCCATGCTGTTGTATGGAAATCAACTTAGTATGAGTATACGATTATTTTTAGTACAATATAAAAAACTCAACAATGCATTGCATTGATGGAGAAAATGGAGATACTTTTGGAATTATCTTGTCCATTTTTGCATCTAATTTTTCCCCCTTTCGGTTGGATTACCTATTTTATAGGGGTATGGATGCTGCAACAACTATGAAAAAACATTTGTACATATTTAGGTACAACTAATATACCTAAGTCCTAAGTACTAGTCTTGCCATATATAACATCATAACATTTAACTAACTTTACATGTTACTAAGAAATTAAATTATAAATCAAAACATTTTATTTACAAACGCGAACGTGCGAAAATTAATTACTTTTAACCACGAATACAAGAATCATAATAAGTTTCGCTTTCGCTGCTTTACGTATTTAAGCTTAGGCTATGCTGTTCTTGTTTATAAACTGTCCTTCTTGGCAGTATGAAATTATTTGTTTACATTACAACTGCCGGCTCCGTCGAACCGGCTTGTCCCAACTGAATGTGGATTAATCTTTGGCCTTCTGTAAAACTTATAGACAGTGAAGCTTTCCCTTTGATGTTATTGATGTATACGTCCCAAAGTCCAGCAATCAAAATCACTCACATGACCCTTGACCCTCCACACCGCCCATTCCCCAACATAAACATCATGGACAAAGTCCAAAGATTGTTCGCTTTCCTAGCTTCCCTAATTCGAAAAAATTACTAATTATGACGATTTAGTAATTAGGGACTAAATTCGAAACCGCTGCTAACTGCAGCGCTTTAGTTCGCTCTCGTAGCTGTTACTTAACTTAAACTGGCTTGCTGATGCTAACATACATGTGACATGTTACGGTTATACGTTTACTTGCAAATTATATAATTAATACAATAATTCGAATTTCAAAATTAGTCAATAAATAGTACATAATATATATTATATAGTATTTACTCAACCCCATACTTACCAACAACTACAAGCACAAAATAACACAGGTAAGTATAGAAAGCATCTATAAGAGAACACTGTTCATAGGATTCTTGAATTTTTCTTCTTCCGCTCCTTACTTGCTTAACTTTTTTGGGAGAAATTGGAGAACCAAAATTGGCATTAGCGTCCGAGGTGGCAAAGCATTCGGATTTATAAAACCCGTTTTTTCTTTTTCCTTTTTCAGGAATATCTGTGTCAGCAGGAACGGCATTGACGTAATCTCCCGCCGCAGTGCGGTCTCTGCGTATCTTTATCCTGACCCCATTCCGAATTGCTGTAGCACCACCACCACCATTGCCGAAACTATGTTTGTGGAACCCATTCCTGGGACCATTTTTGGGTTTTACTTTAGGATTTGCTATGACACTGTCACCCCGGCCACTGCATTCTGGTCTATTCGTAAAATTACGGTCCATGTTATGTTGCAGGGCAGTGCAACTGCAGATTTTGGTTCCACTAATTTCCAAAATTCACCAAAGTTGAACTAAGCGACTGGAGCAAGGATGAATGGAAATAGAATCGGATGGAGAATTTGGAGAAATGGAATGAATGAACTTGCTAGTTGCTCTTACTAGACTATACTAATGTGACAGTCCGTGAACGTATAGTACAATAGTATAGGAGTTTTGTTTGGACTTGGAGTCGAGTGAGTGTGTAATTCTATAGCACTATTTAACTATACACAAACTCGTACTACACATATTATTCTATTAGACAGAAACAGAAACTTCTTTATCTTGTGTTTGTAAGTAGTTGTAATTATCGTACACAGAATTGACGTCTGTATGCTTGTGTATATTGTATGAATGCAGCATTAAATTATTATGTAATGCGGAGTTCTTAGAAAATGTTGCTGTAGAGGGGTCTTTGGTCTGAGTAGTGTGTATGTAGTTGTAACCTTTTAACACAGTCTCCTCTTAAGTATTTATTGTCAACGTGTCTGTGTCTGTAGTACTAATTTTTGTTTTCCTTCCTCTTCTTCTAGTAACTCACCCAATCTTCCTCTTAGTACTCCGGATTACGACACTCTAAAATCTAGGTATATTATTCGCTATTGAAGATTGTAATTTGCAATGGAAATATGCGTTGTTTATGCGATCATGCAATCTTTTATCCTGGCCTGGGTGGTATTAGGTCTCTCTACTGCAAGCTATGTTAAGCTACGTGATTGTGGTGAAGTATTGTAATTGTATGTGACTGCTTTTATCTATTTGCTTTATGTATTTGTGTTAGGCTTTACAGATAAAAGTAAATGCATTCCATCCAATAATGATGTAAAAGTAATGTAAGAGTAATAAGCTTACTAAAATGCACATACCTACATACATTGCGTAGTACAATTTATGAATGTCTATATAAAATGTAGTTGTGTTATGTATGACGATGAATGAGCACATATATGGCTGGCACAGATATAGGCATATCTCATCTTGATCGGTTTTGAATTCGATATCAAGTGAATATCAATGCAAAATATTTCACTTAACTTTTAAAAAAATACTAAAGCATTTAATATCTTTGCTAAGTTTATGTATTTTTATATATATATGTAGTAGTACTAGTACTTACTGTAAAGTATAACACACACTACATAAACAGTTACCTATTTTCTCAAGTGCAGGTGGGTGGGTGCCGTTTACCCGTATGTGGCTTCTGCAATTTTCATGAACGAAATTGCGTTTTTACCATTATTGGGTTTGGTAAATCGATATCGATATTTTTTGCCAGTCAGTGTAAATTATTCAGAATTTAGTACATACAGACAGATAAATGTAGTGCAAGCAGTACATTACATAGCATTGATTATTGCTTACTACCATTATCAACCATATTATAGGCAACATAAGGATCACCGTTTCACAATTTCGGCAACACGTGCAAAAGGTGTTATGCAAACGCAAACTGCAATGCACTCAAACCGTCTCAATTTGAGATTCTCAAATCTCAACTCTCCATTACCTCCAAGTTGAATGTGTTGTGTGATAATACGCGGTAAGTTTTCAAACTGACTGCGGCTACAGGAAACTGAGACAAACCGTCAAATTCATTACACGTTTACACATCAATACATCTTCTATTGAGTTCATCTTCATATACTTTCATACTTGATCTTGATATTTACATAAAGTGATCTTGATCTTGTTACATAAAAATTTTGCATAGTATGGAACATTGAGCATACACACAGTACACACGGCGCACACTTATTCCATTACATTATTAAAGTAAACAGTTCATTCCAAATGATTCATTTCATGCTGAAAGTGTGAAAACGAATCCATTCTTCAGTATCGTGGCTCATTTTCATTGTTCTTCATATCGCTCAGTCAGGATCTGGATATCTGGGTTCACTCAAGACGATTGCCAAGACGTATATCTGTGCGGCATTCTCTCATTAATAGTAACAAAAGTCATCATAACATCAAGTAAGTAATAATCAATAATATTGAATATATGTAATAATGAATAAGGCAGAGCTGTAAAGCGACGAGTCAATCAGAATCAGGGCAAATAAAGTTTAAAATACGAGAATACGGCATATGACATAAGGATTCAAGTTTTCAAGATATCTAGTGATTATTAATTTAATCAAGTAAGTATTTAATACTTTCTTCTGAACCTCCTTCATCCTTGTCTTTTTGATGTGATAAAATGCAAAGTAGTGCATCCTTAAAGGTGAAAGCAGGAATCAGGGAAAGTAGCGAGAAAGCAAGCAGGGTGGCCCAATTTCTCCTGCTTTCATTTGTCTAGTACTTTTATCATTTGGCTAAATGGAAAACGCATAATGTATCCCCAGTTCTAGTCCAAGTTTTAACCACGCTGTCTTTCGCTTTTCCAAGATAACACGGTTTGCCAACTTTTCTTATCCTTGGGTTAAATACGGATATTCCAAAAATAAAATTTTTGTAGAATTTTTGAGTATTGTTTTAATTCCAACGAATTTATATTTTGGAAAAACATCAATGCAATAATGAAGTGAAAAGCTTTTGGAGGCAGCATAATATAATCTCACGCTGTCACAGAATACGGATAATTAATAATTACCTAAATATTTAATAAACCGTTTCAAAAAACGGATACAAACCAGTGGTTGAGCTAAATAGTGTCACGAAAGTACCAGTTTTTGTTCATAACAATAGAAATGGCATATTAGACCCATTTAGCATCAATTTCTCTTGAAATCTCAAAGTGCCCCAGATCTGGGGTAAAGTGTGACTGTGAGTCATATTGGCTCCTGACGTCAATAGTTTTCCAACCATACCCCATTTGATATATTATTATGTTGCTGTTTAAAAATTTGATGGGCGAGGCCTGTGCGGGTGTGGCCGATTTGGTCTTGGTCCATCAACCAACCAAACCTACCATCTAAGCCATTTTGGCTTTATACTAAATCTCATACTGTTCCTCTGTCGTCAATAGCTTTACAATGTCCATACATACATGGACAGCGGACAGACAGATAGACAGACACAGCGAATGATACACAAAAGTACAGATTTTTATTAAGTGGTCTCTCAACCACTTCATTAATGCTAGTGACGTCTGGTGGTTACATCCATAGAAATAAATGAAAACTTCCCATTATTTCTTTATTTCGTATAATATTGCATTTGCATACACAGAGAGAGCGAGAAGAGGATATGTCTGATGATATTGCTATATACCTATATAATATTAAGTACTATGGTAGTATATATTTATGTACAATGTACAAACAGTACTTTGCTATTGTCATAGACTGCCTAATTTCCATTCAACTTGCACTGATGCCATAGCCATAGGCCTTAGCCCATAGCAATATGTTCGTAATGTAAGCTTCAGCTGTTTTACATCTTTTTATCACCTTGCTGATTCACCTGAAACGGTTTAAGTTATAGTATAAAAGAATAGCTGACAGAAGCATTATACATAGGTAAGTAAGGTACTACAATAGTCGGCTCGGCAGTAGGTATAGGTATGCAATAATGTGTCTGAATTTTTGTTAGAGGGATGTTTAGAAAGAAGTGAGGAGAGGAACAGGCAAACGGTAGTGACGATTATTTTAAGGTCTCGGTTCGTTTGTCAAGTAGAATCTCGTAGTAATCCTCTACCTGGCTCAGCTACTAAAAGCTACGTAAAGTGGAGTTCCTTCTTCAGCAATACTGTGGTATCATCATCTTTAGTAGCTATCTCAGCTATATACATATTACTATCTGCAGTCTGCATTGTATGGATTGTATTAACAACTAACAAATAACCAAGCAACTCCTCCACAATGAATTCCGATACATAAATGCACAGTATGCCAAAATAAATACGTAGCACGTATGTAGCATAGCAGTAAGTACTGTATTTGTACAATAGTTTAATAGAGGTGTCATCTGGCTTAAATTCATGCATGCCCAAATGCCCTGATTCTATCCAAAGCCTTAGACTTTGGTAATGATGTTTGAATGTCAGTTTGTCTTGCTGTCTGTAGTTGGTAGTATGTATATAATATTTACCACATGCCCAGTGGGCAGGGGACACTCTGATTCATCAACCTTTCCTAGATATTATCATTACACCTGATTATGGAGTTGTATTCAACGTTAAATAGATGTTATAAGTACATTGCTACTATATTTGTGAGAAATGTGATTGATATATCGAGTGAGTTTAGCTACATTATTTCTTAAGAAATGTTGATTCTATTTCTATACTACATGTAGAGCAAAATGCTCTTTTTCATTATACTCTTTTAGGTGTAGTGTAAAATTTGTATATATCTTATGAACATTTCATAAAGATTGTTTTACTACTATTTATATGCATATTGTTCTTTACTTTATTTGTGTTGTGTGAGGTTTTTGATACCCCCTTTAGGATTTCTCCTGTCTTGTCGTTGTAAAGCATACACAGTGACAGTGCTATTTTTCGTCTCTTCATCTTCTCGTCAACTCACCGCGCTCCGTTCGCATTCGCACTTACTGCAACTGGGACATTTACGTTTACCCGTTTACCATTCATTCCGACTCAGTAGACTAAAAGCTACTTACTGTACGGCTATATAGTAAGTATATTAGTATGCAATTTTACATGCACTTCGTGTTCATTTCACATTCTCGTCCTCATATAATCAGCGCATAATTATACTATGCTGTTCATGTAGTGTACAATACAATACAACAATCAAATCTGTGTTTGACGACAGAGATCTGTGTTTGACGACAGAGATACGTACTATTACACATAAAAAATTGTGTTTCAAACTAATAACTACAATATTTCTAGTTGCCTGTTAATATTTGATATATGTTTCCAAAAAGCATAATATTACCTTCGCTAGATAAAGATTAGCGGCTAATACTACTATACTACTATCTATAGAGTTGTTTTCTTATGCTGGTAAGGTAAGGTGTATGCAAAGTACGAAGTAAAGGAACCTTAACCTAACTACTACTGTGTTATGTTGAATACTTACTCAAGTAATTGTGCATAGATAAAAGAAGGTAATAATTTCAGTGCAGTATAACTTGTCTTATTGTTACATATTATTGCACTTAGTTTGCAACTTCGATATGTATTTATCGTGCACATAGGTTATATCTGTATCGTATCTTCGATAGGTAAGCAATTAAGCATAACAAATATAATTAATTTTAATTATAACATAGCATCAGTATTATTATCATTATCTATAAACGACTCTACTACAACTATTTTACCTTTATCTACTTACGCATTTAATATTTAGTGCTACAGTGCTACTGCACTGTGTTAAGATTAGTACTGTATAAAAATAGACATCATTATATAATGTGGTACTACCACACACAGTACAGTACGGAGTTCACACTACACACTACATTGTTAAATATTCATTTAACTAGCGACAAAATAATTTCCATATTTATTTCACGCAATAAATTGTTTAGTTATAGCCTATGGTCCTTGTAGAGGTATACTTTTCCCATGAGAAAGGAATTAGTTAACTAGGTACGCCGAAACCAATTTGCGCTCATTGCATTGAGCTCTTTTATTAGTTTTGTTGTGCTTATACTAACGTAAATATTTATATACAACTGTAAGCGAAGCACAAAAGTTTGGATACGGTACGGTACACAGATATATAAGTAATACCTATACATATACGGTATTTAATTTGTATGTATCTGTATCACATATTTAGTAGCTTACTTTACTGTAGGTAGATGTATTAATAATATTACTTTTTTGGTTCTTATCTAGACCAGCATTTATATTGTCTTCTCATCACAAGTTGTTAATTTGTTATTCAGGTTTTTCTCAGAGCGAGAACCACATACCTACATAATTTAACTTGCAAGAAAATCCGGCATATTACACATCCCGGAACCTCTTTTTGCAAGCTGTCTGGCAACGCAAAGGACATCAAGTCAAAAGTTCGCCCTACTAACCAGTAAGTAAGAATAAGTTGTCAAATAGTAAATTGTAGTTTGGATCGGATGGTAGTTCAACTAGCATTTTAATAATGGAGAAGATACAAAGTTAGCTAATTACATAAATTACAATTACACAACATAAGATACTACTGGCCCGTCGTAGTATTCTACTTTGTGAACGCAAGCTGATCGGATGGATAAACGTTTTTATTGGGTAGCAATTTATTTAGAAGTAAATATTTAAGTAGTTTAATATCATAGATGATGTATGCATGTCAATTGTGAAATAATGGGTTAACGAATGCGTTTACCTGCGTGAATTCAGGATAAGATTATCAGATTGTTTCTTTTCATGCATCTATGCAGTATAGTTTCCTTAGTCCACACATAGTACATGAATGATGAATATATATTTCCCCATCAGAGTATTTTACAGCACATTACAGTCTTGCTTAATTGATTTAGTTTAAGTTCTGAATAGTAGGTAGCTTACAAATTATTGAGTATGTAAAATTATGTATGTATTTAACAGACGGTAAGAATAGCATAGTAGTTTTTGAAGGTTTATTATTATTATCATATAAGTAAAAGTAAGTATTATAAACATGATCATTAGAGCGGAATATAATGTGCATTTAGCACATAATGAAGGTTAGGTAGCTTCATACTACATGTTTAGCTATAGGTAATTGAGAATATGTTAATAATTGTGTAAAGTCTTAAAAAATCAACAAAAAAGCTTAACGTTTTCAATGTTCATACTGTAGGAAATCTCCGTTATACGAATGTCACAGTGGAAAATGCTGTAAACAAAGCAGTTTGTATCGCACCCGGGTTCAGCAAGTAATATATATGAACTTGTTATAAGAGTATGGTATATTATAGGTAGGAAATCGGATGACTAACACTATCGTGTATCAGTGTCTACCTGCCTTATTACTAGCTACACACTAAGAAATCTGGTTACTAAGGAAAGTAGTAACCGCCGCCATGCCTATTTTTTTACCGGGAACCGCAGTAACTGTTACTACTTTCCCGGTAACCTAGCGAATTCAATGCAAATGAGATAAACTTACTATCTTCCCCGGACGATTTATTGTTGATTTGTGTAACGTGCCATTTCTATGAGCAATTATTGGCGGGTTACACAAACCGTTGCATTTAAACTGCTAATATATTATCGTACCTCGTGGTGCTCAGTTAAAACCTACGACGAACGCATTCTCAACTTGCTTCATATTGTCAATTCATTGTTGGTAGGATAGGAGACTGAAAATAGTTATTCCAATGAACAAAATTGACTAGTGACAATTGTCAATTTTTTATTTAACAAAGTGGCCAACTTAGCAATATACTCATCAAAGTGTTCGAAGTCAAGAATATTCATTATTTTTTACCTCACACTCCGAGTACTCGGAGTGTATGGTAAAATTTACAGTGAGCAACCAAAGATGGAAGGTGATTGGAAGCAAGTTCTGGCAGACATCAGTTTGGAGAAATACATATCTAATTTTGAAGGTAGTTATTTGACATAATATTACTATATATATTAACTTATACTTTGCTTGCCGCTGCGAGATTTGTTCCGCAAAATATACATTTGATTGAACTTATACTTGGCTAACACCGGGATGTATATAAGGGATACATTCCTCAACCTCCTCTTGTCTCCAATATCTCCTGCATCCCGTCAGCTTAACCGT